>CAEFZX010019068.1:0-79048 GCA_903066825.1 Alfaro cultratus | reverse complement strand
CTCAGTCCAGGTTTGAGGACGGTGGACTCTTAGTATTCACAAGAGTTAGAGCCACATGATTAGCTGAAATCTGTGAATACCTGAACCCACTTCAAAAAACATCTAAGGCTGCCAATTTCAGTCATCTCAACTCAACACATATTAATAATAATTTTTAGTTACACTGGTGGGGCCATTGGTTCAAACGGAGTCCAGTGTGGGATGTAAAATGCACTTTATGCGGTTCTGTTTTGAAATATGAACACATTTCACACATTTTATTTTTTTCATCTTTTATTTTTCAATCCAAAACCCAAGTGTTTTGTATCATGCAAAAATAAATGTCTCTCTTTTTTTTTTTTTTCTTAAATTCAGCATATTATAAAAAATGTAGCCCTTTATGTTATGAAACAATGGTTGACACCCTTGGTAGAAGAGGAAACTCAGGTTTCACCTACATGAAGACCCCCCTCCCCCCCACTCCTCAGCTACCGTATCAGTTTGTACATCAGGCTGGTCCAGAACTGACAACCTTGACATTGGCAGGGAAGTGTACCATAACTGCCTCTATCAGCACAAACACACAGACAACCATGAAGCCGGAATATTCATGAGGATGACTCAACGCTGATGCTGGAGCCCTAATTTCATTACGTCCACAAAGTGGACGAGGCTGAAGACGCTTTTGGTAAATCACACATTTTGTCTCAGGTTAGGAACAAAACCGGTCTGGTTCTGAAGATGGCCTTTTTACTAATGCAGAACATAAATGAGGCAAAATGAATCACAGAGGAGGAAGGTTTCACTTTGGATGTATTTCGGTCCACTTTTTTTTTTTCTTTTTTCTTACGCTGCACCTGCAGTGATTGTAGCATCAGCAGTGACTGCCTGTCTTGGTCATTCTGTTTGACTGTCAGGCCATTTAGCCACTTAAATACAAGCTAATCTTATTAAGATCTAATGAGTGAAAAAATCCCAGCCATAATTACTCATTATAAAAGTCATAAACATTTTAATGTGACGATTGCTTATTCTAATTATTGCCTCTTTTTGTTTTTTCTTTTTGCCCCTGGTGTGACCCCTTACTGTCCGTCCTCCACTGCTGAAAGCCGCAGCACCTTTTTGTTTGTCCAGAGGCTCATTGGTAGGCATCAAGAGGGCCAGCTGGATATTACTGCTGCTAATGAGGATTCACAACTCTAATGCAAGCTCTCCAAGTGTGTCTGAAATGATAATGGACCCGAGCCAAGCGATGGCAGGCAGAAAGGCCGACCCACAGAGGGGATTTCTCCCCACCGAGCAGCTCGTCACTACAGTGTTTGCTGCTCAGGAGGAAGTAAAAGGAGCCCACTGGGTGACCCACACTGGGTGACCCACACTGTGAGACCCTCATTAGGTGACCCACACTGTGAGACCCTCACTGGGTGACCCACACTGTGAGACCCTCACTGGGTGACCCACACTGGGTGACCCACACTGTGAGTCCCACACTGGGTGACCCACACTGGGTGACCCACACTGTGAGTCCCACACTGGGAGACCCTCACTGGGTGACCCACACTGTGAGACCCTCACTGGGTGACCCACACTGGGTGACCCACACTGTGAGTCCCACACTGGGAGACCCTCACTGGGTGACCCACACTGTGAGACCCTCACTGGGTGACCCACACTGGGAGACCCACACTGGGAGACCCTCACTGGGAGACCCACACTGTGAGACCCTCACTGTGAGACCCTCACTGGGAGACCCTCACTGTGAGTCCCACACTGGGAGACCCTCACTGGGAGACCCTCACTGGGAGACCCACACTGTGAGACCTACACTGGGAGACCCTCACTGGGAGACCCTCACTGGAAGACCCTTACTGGGAGACCCTCAGTGGGAGACCCTTACTGGGAGACCCTCACTGGGAGACCCTCACTGTGAGACCCACACTGGGAGACCCTCACTGGGAGACCCTTACTGGGAGACCCACACTGGGAGACCCACACTGGGAGACCCTCAAAAACATCTTTAGCTTTTTCCTCAGTCGCATGTTGACATAAAAGTTTTGAGTGGAAAGTAGTAAATTAATGAAAAGTATAGTCTACCAATTCTCTTAAAAGTCTATATTTTATACTATAAGCGACTAAGCGTCAAACAATCAATGCAACACAAAGCAGGCAATGTACAACATAATAAATAAAAAACATATTACCTTTGTAATAATATAGCACTGTACTGAGTCAATATACTTCACTACACCTTGATAGAATATTATATTTTCTCATTTTAAAAATTTATCTGCTCTCTTTGCTTCCTTTGGACAAAATGTTCTATAAACAGAAATACAATGTTCCATTTTTTTTAGTTCTAACAAAAAAAATTGTGTGTATATATATTTATGTATATATAAATATATATACACATACATATATGCACATACATAGTTTTTAGGAAAACAAAGCTGTTCAATTTGTGTTTTTCCAACCTAATCTGGCCGCTGCTGGTCATCCTTAAGTGGAGCCAGTTGATACAGAAATAAAGGTGCCAGGGCCATACCAGAAGGTGAGAGAAATGGTCCGAATGCACTTTATGCGGTTCTGTTTTGAAATATAAACACATTTCACACATTTTGTCCTTTTCATCTTTTATTTTTCTATCCAGCAACCACCTAATAAAGTAGAACAATTTGTGAAAAGTACCACTTCCTAAATACTAAGTTATCCAAGACGATTTCTGCTACAGCAGCTGAATTTTTTCCATTTCTTGCTTATTTTACAGTTTCTTCATTTCTACAGTCTACCAATACTTATGTTTATTTATGCAAATGACAGAACAAATTGCCGTGAATCATGAAAGACCAGAGCGCGTTGCACGACAATAATCAATAGTTTGCTGCCAGCTGGTTGTTATTTTTTAAAAAAAGAAAGGCTGCTTATTTAAATAAAATAAAATAAAGTTTGACACCGAAGATTAAAAAAAACGTTCTGCTTTTCAGTTGTGATATTTAATCATTTCTTTAATCTACAGAAGCCACGGAGGAACTCATCTCTCTTTTTGCGCTGTATTCATCTCAGGAGCTGAGAAATAAAAGTTTCCTCCCAGAGCAAATAATGTAAGAGAGAAACAACAACCTGGGTTTCCTTGTGATAATGAGATATTTTTCTCATCATCTTGAGAAAACCACATGAAAAGTATTTATATTAGGGAGTCGTTTTCTGCTCTCCTTCTAATTAAATAAACCGTCTAAGCTGTGTTTAAAATGCTTCTTCCACTCTGTGTTGTGTACAATAGTTTCCCTCTACAAAGTAGCTGCTAATGTGGTTGTGTTCAATCTGGATGGTGTGTGTTTACTGTGCGGTACTTTGATGGCGAGCACAGTGTGTGTGTATATATTGTTCATTTTCTTTTTCTTGATCCATTTTCAAGCGGAAGACCATTTTGTCCCCTAGTGGGTATTTTTGACTTTATAATATTTAGCCTATGACTGTTTCCAAAGACAGTATTTCTTATGCAGATGGTTAGAAGTAGAAAAAAGATTAATCCACATTCACTGTAAAAACACAAGATTTTACCAGGTACTTTTTTGTCAGTTTCGTAGTGCGAACGTCTCAGTCCAGTTGAAATAAGACAAAACTAACATGACAAAACTATGAGCCTGTTTTCAGTCAATAATTCATTAGTATTGATTCAAGAGAAGTGAATCAATATTGGTAGATTTCTCCTCTTCTCTCATAACATAGAAAAATGTCTTGAATCCAAAATACAGAAGAGAGAATAACTACCACTGTGACCACTGTGATCGTTTTTTTTTAATTATTTTTTTTATTATTGTTTAAAATATTCTACAAGCTGCCAGATTGTCTTTTTGTCGTCGGCCATATTTATTTACTCTGAAATTACATTTGATCTTGACAAGCTTTGCATTTAAATATTTCAGCTCCAGTATCTTTTTTTATTTTAAAATATATTTCCTGTGTATAAGATTATTAATCAAATTTACAAACTCGTCTACATGGCCTGTTTGTGGGCTCTTTGTCACAAAGGACAAAGTGATGGCCATTGTAGATATTGAAAAAATAGAGGAGTACATTTCCACCAAATAACTCAGAAATATCGAGACTAATCTATGGATTTTTCTAGAAAAAGATTGGAAATTTCAGATTTTTAAAAGTCAAAAATGCGGCAGAAAATAAAAATCCAATTTTGAGAAAAAACAGAAATTTCGGAGTTTCAAAAGTTTACTTCTTTTGATCTTTCTCAGTTTCAAAGGCTGGAACATTTTCATTTTTTGGAACTCAGAAATTTCCAAGCTTTCTCTAAAAGATTTTTGAGACTAATCTCAAACCTTCGGGGGTTTTCGAGCCAATTCTTGAATTTTCAAACTCAGAAATGTCCAAGTGGTTGTCAGAAATTGACTCTTCTTTTGTTTTCTATTCTCAATGCCCCTAATCCTCTGCCTTAGATTGTACCTATCCTCCATTTGATCTCAAACTGATGCAGAAAACAAAACATATCTACACAAGTAAAATTGACCAATATTGAAAATAATAATAATCCACACATATTGTTTGAACTTGCATTCTGAAGAAGATTTGGTGCATCTTGGGTCAGCTGATAAAGGACATCTAATCATACATGGCCTTAGCTGTTCTAGGTAAAACCCATCATCACCCATCAAAACACTCTGCCCTTTATGAAAATATAATCCAAACAAACAGCGGTTGGTGTTTGTCCTGCAGTCAGACGAACAGAGGGGTGACTTGAGGAAACAGCGTCTATAAAAACCCATCCCAGCTCAGAGAGGGCAGCATCTGCTCTGCTCTACAACCTGATAGCTCACCAGACAGCCTGGCTAAGCAAACCATGACTGATGGGCGAGCTCTGCGTCCCATGAAGGAAAATCTCATCATATCAAGGTCAGACTGGGGGTGGCACGGCAGTAAACCATGTGTGGATATTAAACATTTTATATCCAATACCTATGCAGCCGAAACAAAAAGGATTTGCAGATCGTTATACCTGAATATTAGCTTCATGAGGCATGTCAGTCTGGCTAAAAACAAAGTTGCAGATCATAACTGTGGGTCACTGTGGCTACATGCTGTTTGGGTGTAATGTTGCCAATCTTTTAATGTTTACAGTATGTGGATAGATGTTATGATCTCAGCTTTTTCTGACTGGAACAATGACCAAACCATAAAAAAGGCCTTCAATAAAAAGATCAGATGGCTGTAAGCTGATGATCTCTGTGGAGGCGGGTTGTAAAGTACCTAGTATATGGATGATGTATGGATATCTCATGGGTTTTGCCAAGGTTGCTGAGATGTTCTTTCTGACCAATGAGCTGTGGGAATAGCCATTAAGCCTTGGAATTACCCACACGTCTCATTTTTCCTCGTCCTTTTGTTCTTCACTTGGTTTGCTTTCTCTGCTCGTTTCATTTTTATTCATTCTGCAAGGAGAAAGTTTCCAGTTAGGCCATTTTCTTCCGATCGATCGGAAAATAGATCATAATATTCTCCCCCTTTGTAGTCGTTTTGTCTGATTTATGCCAATAACCAAATCTGAGGCAACGAAAGCTCAGTCTCAGATCAATGCGTTGTACTTCAGCATACCTCGGCTGTAATGGGTAGTTGACCGTTGAAATGAACAAGGAACACAACTACCACTAACCCAACAACCATGCAGCATTCAGACTCGCTTAAACGTCGGTGTTGGCTTTGAACTTCAGCAAGTTGTCTTCACCACATCTCGGTGAAAACCACTCCTGCATTGTTACAAATTTGCAACAATGCAAGTTCAAATCACAAATTTACAAGTGCAAATCTGTCAAAATCAAACGTCATCCTGCGTACGCATAAAAAAGTAACATTCCTGGTCCAAGACGGTGGTCACTCACTTCTGATTGGTTGCCGTACTGCACCAAATTGTTGCATGTGAAGCGTTATCAAAATCAAGACGAGGAAAGAAGACGACAAAGAAAGACGGCTGATGGAGAGAGTGGACAAACTGGTTGCAAACGTTTTTTATCTGCTTTGCACATCTCTTACTTACTTGTTTGTCTTTTTTATCGAGTAGATTATAAAGTAGGACTCAAAGTTCCCTGGCCTTTTTTATGGCGTTTCCATTGAAGTAACTAATCTAACATTTTCTAGAGATTTTGAACACTGCTCACAGTCTGTAAATGCCAAGCAAACTGTTAGAGGATAGAAAGAGAAACTCATCCCAGCACGTCGTAGACGGTCTTTTTTTTACAGACCGTCCTCTCCTTTTGAGTAACTGGAAGTCTTGCGTAATCAAGCAGTGGTTGCTTACCTCTGGTTTCCTAGAAGTTTTCATTGGAGACTCGAACTTCAACAAACTTGAATCCTTGTGGTTGTACCTGTTGAGGATTGGAGCGTGTCCTTTCACCAGGGATTGCTTGACCCACCGGTCTGCATGGAGAAGTGAGCTCTATTTGCAGGAAACCAACAGCAGTAGCTACATTTCCAACGACCATGTAATTGGTCAATTGGAGGATGATGGTACAACATGTTTTTTTAGTGACTTATGGTGTAAAACTTATTCATGTGTGAGTTTAATAGTGTTTCTTGTTTCATGGAAACACCGCAACTGTGTTTTTTCATCATTAGTGGAATAATGACAAAGTTTTGCGTACATTTGTAATGGAAACAGTTACAGATACTGATGTCCACATCATGTTTGTGTATGAATGTTGCCTTTGATCTTGTTGAGGTATAGATGAAGAGAACCCCTATAAAGAAAAAGGGCAGTTGTTGAAAATAATACAAATGATTAAAATCAGGCCCTTGTGACCAGTAGAGTTTCAAATGTTTAAACTCTTTGCAGGTTACAGCTGGAAAAAATAATACTTGTATGAACAGTACAGTCAAACTCAGGGTAAGAGTGAAATTACAGCTTTCTGCTCCTGGAAATTACTCTGGCGTCACTCAAAGTGAAAGCATTTTAGTGCTGTCACTTCATGTTTCGGCTTTAGTGCTCACACACTGACATGGATATATATTAGACAAATTGTTGTAGCTCCTTTTACACACAAAGCATGACTACCTGCTAAACGCCTGGCATGCAGTGAGGGAACAGCCTCTCTCAAGGGGAAGGCCCTCACTAAGGGGCCCTAAAAGGCCAGATATGGCCGAACAGAAAACAAAACAATAAAAAAAAAAAAAAAAATCAGTATGGTTCAGCCATCAGTGTGAATCAGCATCTAATTTACACATTTCCATGACAGACTGTCGGGCCGCAGTGAAGATGAGACGTATTGACAGGCGTCAGTCACAGGGAGGAGCGGTGAAGCTGTAGGTGGAAGGTTTTGTGAAGGTCAGAGGCTGTGAGGCGGTGCAGTTACTCTGGACTCCTGGTCCTGTCTAGACGCTCGGCCAGCCCTCACCCCCCCACCGGATGTCTGCTGGTACCAATTTAGGTTGTTTTCAGACATCTGGGTCGGCCATTTATAGACGCTGTCCTTCTTTCTGAATCCTCAACAGGGAGGCAGGATTACTGATGGCAGCCGGCATGCTGACCTTAACACCCCGGGAAAATTGGGAAAATGGGCCAGTTAAGGTGACTCTTGCTCATCTCTGGCTCACAATAGAGCTGCTGTCTGTGTATCGATAGTTCCCTTTACAAGACCTGATTATGATGAATGAATGAATGAATGAATGAATGAATGAATGACTAATTTTGACAAAGTTGGCTACAGTTGCTAACAATGTCATCAAGCAGTCCTACAGTGTAAATGTGGCTAAATGGGAGGACTGGGAGTACTTCCAGTGGGCTGCTGGGCTTTATGGGCCACAGGGGCTTAGATTTCAATTAGAGTTCATGTGAACCATGTGACTACAAGGAGCCAATCTCATGGGCTGATCCTAGGCTACTGCAGCAGCATTTAAAGGAGAAGTATCATGTATTTTCCAGGCACAGAGTGTCATTTCATAGCACTATCTGTTAACTTCAACTGTTGTAAAAATTATATATAAAAAAATATGACTGAAGAGAAATGACAAACTAATGTAGACTCCGTTTTCAGGAAGTCATCACAACATGGCTTTTTTATCAGCATTTCACTGAGAAGTAGCTCCTATAAGCAGATGCACCGTTTCACTTGGTGTTTGTTAATTGCTGCTGGCTAGTTTGAAGGAACTGAGTGGGGGAGTCACATGCTCTGAAATGTAACTTCCTATTGCAATTATGTTGAGTTATTGGGATTCTTTCAGTCAATTGACATTTTACAGAACTGAAAAGGTGGCAAAGATTATTTTTCATGATGAACTTAGCGGAGAGGTCTGATATGGACCAGGTGGAGGCGCCAAAAGGGCTGAACCAAAAAAAAAAGTCAGTCAAGGGGAATAATTAGATTAATAAGGCTGAATGTTGAGCTTTCTTCTTCTTCTCCACTATATCTAAACATGTCTGAGTACACAGCCACCAAATTCAACCAGATTGTCAAATTAAGTTTTCAAGTGTTTTTTTTTGGACTACATTTATGTTTGATTTTGTTCATTTCTATATACATAGTTTTAACAGCTCATGACTGGATTGAAATGACATCTTGGACAGAAATAACAGAGATTCTTCACTTCATTACCAGAGGCCAAAGAATTCAAATAAAATTCAAATTCAAAAAATACTTCAAGGGGAAATTAAATGTTGTTGTAACTCATTAATTCCAATTCCTCAAAGATTTATAGTGATGGCAGGACAGTAACAGTCTGTATTACAGTGAATTTGAAGAAAACACTCTGATTTCCTGAGATAATAGCATCAAGTGTTTGACTTAGCAGCTTATGTTTTAGAGGTTCTGATCCAAAGATGACAACTTCTCTCTGTTCAGAATTTAAAAGCAGAAAAGTTACAATCATCTAGGTTTTTATGTCCATGCCTGTAGTCTACCTAACTGATTGGATTCATCAGGATTTGTGGGTGTATATACAGCTATAGACTACCATCAGCATAGCAGTGGAAAATTAAAATTACCCATGACGAGGTATGTATCTGTTTAGTAAAGACAGATGAATGACATCTAAAATGTGGCGGTGATGAAAGGAAACAGTCCAAACAGTTACCTTCAGTTCCTTTCACTAACCGAATATGAATTTTTTGAAGTGATCAAATCACCAATACTCTAATTGAATGTTTAGATCAAACCAAGGAAATGTTTACATTGCGTATTCGCAGACGTAGCTTGAATGACAAAGTACCGCCGGCCCCAGATTTGACGATTTCCTCCCACGTCTCCTTTAGAAGCCTTTGAGAACTAAAGGTTTGCTGTAACATTTAATTGGCCAAGTCAAAATTCCAAATGAATCAGGCTACTCTGGTCTCCACGTCTCTGAACACCAACACAATTAAACTGCAAAGAAAAGGATTACTGCACGGACTGGAAGGCGCAGTAGATGCTCAGGTGCACAAGAGAGTTCATCCTTAGTTCATTGAAGTTAAAACGAAGTGCAGGAAAGAGGAAACCCACTGCTCTGGCCTTTTAACCCAGAAACACCTTTGACACGTTTCAGCTTCGAGAACACTTGGGTACTTTTGAGAAAAAAAAAAAAAAAAACCCTGCTTGGACATTAAGTACTTCCTGACAATTGAGTTAGGGTTTTTGTAAGGCTTGTGAAATATGCAAAATACAACTTATGAGGGCTCCAGATCTCCCCCAAGGTTTTATGTTTGTGTTCCTGTGTCCTGAATGAGAGAGAAGTCTAAAGTGATGGAGTGGGGCACCAAGTGTACTGCACAGTCTCATCGGGAGCTCAACTTGGTGGGTCTTGTGGACCGTGAAAGGTCTGTGCGGAAACAAAAATCCAAAACCACGTGGCCACGCGTTGACAGATTGACTTCAGTTTGACCATGCTGGATCCTTAAGTCCCGCCTCCTGGCTCTGATTGGTCATTTATGACTGAGTGATGTGTTTCTGCATATGGCAGCAGGAGAATAGAAAGGATGAAGAGATTATCCGTCTCATTTTATACTTTCTGGATATAGTGATGCTATTAAATTTATCTATATATATAACATGATGTTCCCACCCTCTTACTTCAAATGATATGTTCTCTCCAGGCTTGCATGCTTCTTCCTTTTTCTCCCAAATGCAACAAAGGTCACTATGTAGATCAATGTCATATTCAAACCACAGAACATTTCTATAAAAACTGAAGTATTTGTCCCTGAGTTTATTGACAAACTGTAATCTGGCCTTTTATGTTGTTTTTGAAGTAATGGCTTCTTCCTCCCCCGAGTAAAGACCGTGTCATGGGGAGAAATCTACTTTGTCTGATTGATAACACAAATGGATATCTCTATTTACTGCACGACAAGCACAGTGCAGCACTTTGTTATGACTGTATGACCTTCAGAAAGGCCGTTTCCCAGCAAGCTAACAATGCTCTAACACTGAGGTCTAACACACTGTTTTGCATTCTGACCTCTGAGTGAGAGCAATGCACTTAAATAACGCAGCACCATCATCCCCATCATTCACAAAGGAGCAGCCAAATAGAACTTCTTGAAGTAAGAAATGTTGGTTTACTGCAGCTACGAGGCTACCAGCTAGCTACCCCACTGAAAAAAGGGAAAGTAGCAATAGGAAAAAAAAGAGTTGTGCTTCTACAATCTGCAATGCACTTGTACAGCATTGTGACATGTAAGCTAACACAATTTTAACAGTATTATTAAAACAAACAGATGTGACATGTTCTCCTCTGTACAAATGCAGCAGTGGCTGATCTTATAACGCCGTCTCATTACCACCAGCGTCTGCTTTCCTAACCAATTAACACGTCTGGAAACATTCAGGTGTCACATCTGATGTGCAAACATGCTAATTTCGGAATAAAACACACGTTTATGTGTTTAGGCACAAATAGATACTGAAATACGTTTTAGTGGAAAAACAATTGGATTTGGAACGCTTATCAAACAAATGTAATGCTTTAATCCATAATAATAAACCCTGAATGCATCCTGAAGGCTTCCTCAGAGTATCCCTGGAGCCAGGAGTGAACTCATGAACCAGTCTTGAAGGCAAACAGTTATGCATGGCTGTTTTAGAAAGGCTGACTCCCCGTCTCTTTAATGGAGCTGTGTGGTGGTGGAGAGTAAGCCTAATTATTGTGTCCTTTGTCCTGATTAGTCTTCTGTAAAAAGGACATCCAAGTTGGTTCACGTCCTGCGAAGCAAGAAGTGAGCGACTGCCAGCACCAGGCTGTCCAAACCTGCATGTCCTTCCTGTTACACACAAGGTGAGGGGAAGCAGATCCAGTACAGTTGATGCTCCATATATGAGCAACACAACAGAATCAACAAGGTCTATTACTCTATGGACATGTGCTATAAACACAACTGGCTAAAGTATCTAATCCAACCTTTCAAAATAGAACAATACATAATAATATTGCTATGTTAAATACTTATTATATTAAGTATTAAGTAAGTATATTATAGACTATTCTTACTATACTTTGTATAGTATAGTCTAGAACTAAACTAGTAAGTATTTATAAGTTGAGCACTTTGTCTCCGTTGAATTGAACTCTGGTTTGCTTACAAACCCAGGTGTCCGACTGGTTGAAGTGAACTCTGATGCAGGTCGAATGGATATGTGAATGCCAAGCGGACTGGAAATTCCTCCAAAAGCAGGAAGCAGGCTACAGCGCAGGGCATTCTGGGTAAATGCAGTGCTAGCAGGAGAAATGGCTCATGGTCTTAAACCATCGACAAAAGAGAAATCCTACAAACAGGTTTTTCGATTTGTCTGACAGTCAGTGTCATGATGTGTTTTGTTGTCATTAGTTGTTCCCTTCATCCCCTCCACCAGGGTGTAATTAACGCAGCTGTTTTGCCTTCCTGATTGTGTTTTTCCCAGTATATTTAAGTTCACCTGTGCACTTAGTTCATTGTGGGATTCTCTGCGTTGGTCTTCATAGCTCTCTGCGTTTTCTCATTGTAGCTAAGATCTGTTCGTCGTCCTAGTAAGGTACCAGTTTAGAAATACAGCTTCTGAATTCTGCTGAACTGAGCTTGGCTGGACAAATCATGACAGTCAGTGTGAACGTGAACCGCAGAAGAAAGTCCAACAAATGTTGTAATTTTGGTCTTCAATAAAAACCAAGGCTACCAGACTATCAGGTGTGAAAACACCAGCATCCACAAACACTTCCAACCACAGGGAAGAGTTATATAACACTCAGCTTGTTTAGAGCAGAATTACTAGTGTTTTATTCTGAGTACTGCTGTTTTCTGGAGGTAGAATGTGTGGGTAAGGATGATGTAGTTAGAAAACTTCTAAGAGCAAAACATTGGTAGTAAAACAGCTGAATCGGCAGATAATGGTAAAGTTCTAAATATTTACATGGTGTCTGTTGCCCTTTTGTCTTCAGTGACAAAAAGTATAAGTTAATGCTTTGAGGGACATTTTAGCCTGTGTGAGTGAATGTTGAACAACTTGGAGACTTATCATACTCCGATGATAAGTCTCAATCATCACTACACGTAGATACTTGTATTTTATTTGTGAAAATGAAAAAAGCAAACAAAAAAATTATGTTTAAAATCTTAAAATGCAGATTTTTTCTTTTCCATACTTAGATGAAAATCCTTTTCTTTTAAGTTTTCCAGAAACTGCATAGAAACTGTAGCAGTGCTGTTAGTGAAAGGAATTACCGCCAGCATGTGGGGCCTATTGCTCTACTGTTGCCGTTTCTAAACGAGGCCAGTTCATGGTGGGAAGTTTTCCTATTAAAAACACTTTTCATATATTCAGCTTATTTCGCCAGCCTTTGCTGAAATAACCAATTTGGACTGTCTCAGTGCACACGGTAATAGCTGCCGTCTTTATAGAGGGAACTGGGCTTTGATTGCACTGTCAACTCTTCTTAATTCATTTTCCCAAAACAAGTGGCAATTTAGGTTTTTGCATGCTTGAGATTGGAAGTGCTTTCATCTCCCTCCTTTTGCGTTGCTCCGTCTTCCACTTGCTTTGCTCGTCTACGTTCATGTGTTAATAACAAACATTTGAAAACGGCAAATCCAAATATTGCCCTTCTGTTCTGCCGAGACTTCAGAAGTGTCTTGATGTCTTAAAACTGAAGCTACAACGCAAAGGCTTGCGTGTGTCCTGCTAAAACCGTTGACGCCGTTTATTACTTCAAATTGTTGAGAAAACTGAAACGAGCCGTGCTGTGTCTGTGACGCCAGCGTCTTCCGCTGCGACGGAGGAAACCTGAACTGCTTGTCTCACCGGCGGCCTTCATAAACTCCTCGGCCCCTACGGGGAAGCCTTTAAAAGCACGCTGCTTCCAAACAGAAGCACCCGCTGACTGCAATGCCAGACTCACCATGTTGAAGAGATAGATTTGGGTAATGGTCCAGAAACAGTCTGTCACACACAGAGAGAATGGGGAAGAAGGGGATTAGGACCCTGAACTTCATGGGTGTTATAATAGGAGGAGGTGCTCTTCTCATTCCTCTTTTTTGTCTGTCACATATGGCATCACTTAGCTTTATAATAGTTACAATAGTTTCCCATAAACATTGCAAAGCCTCATGACCTTCAATGAGATACTACGTTTAATACATAGACTTTGAATTTGACTTGGCCCACCCTTGTTTTGGAGCGTGTGGATCTGTGACTGAATGCAGCGTGATGCTCTTTGGGATCTTTTGGACTTGAGAAAATGCTACCCAAGTTCAGGACATTTAGGCTGTGTTCACACAGCAGCCTGAAGTGACACAATTCAGATTATTATTATTTTTTTTCCTTAATGCAACCTGTATCTGATCTTTTCATGACAGTCTGAACAACACAGATCCAACCTTTTTCGAATGCGACCCAGGCCGCTTGGATGTCCAATACGTATCCGATTCAAATGTGACCAAACGTCCAGGTCGCATCCAACCGACATAGAGTCACTGTTACTCGACAAATGTCCCTATGCTGCGCCCTCACACACCCAAGCTGGAAGAAAGGCAACATCCATGGCGGACTACCAAGTTGTTAATGTGCCGGCTCCAGTCGGATAACAATTTTAAAATCAGAAGATATGCTCCACCTGTGGGGATTAGGGATTTTGTATCGGTTGGCGGATCATCACACTGCCCTCCGTCCGTGGCCCCTCCTCCCATCCGTATTGGGTTGTTTTTTTGTTTTGGTGTCTAGTAGCTGTCTTTTGAAGGGGGGGAGTGTAATTTGGGGATTAGGGGTTTTGTATAGGTTGTGTGTTACTTTCAGTCTTGTGTCCTGTTTTGTCCCACTTATTGGTTACTCAGTTCCCCTGTAGTGTCTTACCTTGGATTGTACCTGGCTGTGTCTCGTTCCCTGATCATGTCCACGTGTATTTAATCTTTTCTCTTATGCTCTGTGGTTGTTGGTTGCTTGTCAGTTCCCGTCTGTCATTTGAGTTTTTTCCTGTGCTACTAGTTTACGATTCTGTCTGATCGGGATCACAGTTGTGAGATTAAAGGAGTGTTTTCATCCTCACCATTAATCTGAGCCGCTCCACTGCTTCTCAATGCCAAACTAAATATGTAGTAAATTAAATATGTAACTTGACCCTAAACATTTATTTGGGAGCTGAAGAACTGGATTCCAAACTAAATATTTAGCTTCATTTGGGAACAAAATATATTAAGGTTGCAAGTTTAATATTTTGTTTGGAATCATGTCATATATGAATAACTATGAATAACTATGGTGAAAATGTGACTTTGAAAAGTGAACACTCATTTTCCCCCAACTATCCCAGGCTAAATAAACCAACAATATTCCTGCTAATTTTTACGGTGCAGCTTTACAAACCACCACTGCGTGTAAATGCTGCTGCGTTTTGGGAGAAAACATTTTCAGGTTACAGTTCAACAATGAAGCAAATGCAGCAAACTGAGCAACTTTTCATTGAGTCTCCATAGCACAATGCTTTCATCCAGAGTAGAAGTCCCATGCTGCACTGGGACAAATGAAACGTTCAGACGGTGGCTTCAAAGACCCCATTTTGCTGTGGTGAAACATTAAAGAAATTGATGTCTTCAATATTTTTCTTTAGTGGAAGAGAAAACAATTCCACTGCAGCTCTTCTGCCATGAATTACCTGGAACTTGTAGCTGCAGCTCCGAACAGTCGATACGATAATGAGACTTTTCTTCGGTCTTCGTCAGCATTGTTCTAGTAGAATTGATTGGCCTCGTTGCTCCTTTCTAAATGTGTTTAGTATGTGTTGAAAGGCCTTTTCTGCACGGTTAAAGGTTTGAATCTGCCAGAGTGTCCTTGAACAAACAAAACTCTCTTCCTTAATGTTTACGTGCTTCAGCGTCTCCCTGATGCGCCGAATCAAAATGTATGTGCTTTTGAAACGTTGTTTCTTTATTATTATTTATGTTGAAAGACTTTCCAGCGTTGGTCAAGGGCAGTCATAATAACTGTTGGGGGTTTTAACATCACTGCCCTGCTGGTGGCCAGGCAGTGAATAATGATAAGGCTCTGTGCAGTGTGGACTTTGTGTCTGATCCTACTGCTGTATGGCTGACCTTCAGATCAGGCCTGGACTCATCTGAAGGTCAGCATGCATAAGCAACCAGTCTGGACTAAAGAACCGCATTGAGCCGTCCTGATAAGGACATGTTGTCTGCAGTCGTCGTAGCGTCCACGCCTCTATGCTGGAAACGTTGGTTTGCGTTCGGGAGAGGAAGTGCTCTGGTTTAGAGTGTAGCTTGGGTAATAAAATAAACTTTAGAATATTAGCAGCACCCTCAGTCACCTTTTATTGTAGTTTTATTTTCTGTTTGTTCGTCCAATAATCAGTTTCTACGCCTGGAGTTATGGTGCCAGTGTCCAGCAATGTCACCAGCCACAGGGCATTTAAAGCTGCAGTGCGTAATGTTTATAAAAAAATATATCATCTGAAGCAATGCTCTGCTCCCGACCAAAAGCAACCAATCAGAGCCAGGAGGAGGGTCTTAGTGCTGTCAATCAAACCAATGTACTCGCTGCTCAATGCGCTACTGGTGGAGAAACAACTTACCGTTGCAGGAAAACCGTTTATGCGCCATCCTCGGTGGCTAGGGTAACTAGCATTAGCATTCACAACAGGCTAGCTGCAGCCTAGCAAGAGCGCAAAGAGGGTGCGGGGAGGGGGAAATGAGCAGCGCCAACAGAGGGTGATTGACAACACTAAGACCTGCCTCCTGGCTCTGATTGGTTGTTTCTAGTTAAAACTGGGAGAAGGCAGAGGAGCTCCATTTTTTGTTTTTCAGATTATTTGCCTCATACTGTACTGTCACAACATGGTGACAGTTTCAACTTGTTCTTTATAAAAGTTGCATACTGCAGCTCTAAATATTAAAACATCTTGCTAAACTGTACTTGAATGATGCTGTAACTGCATCATGTTGTCCAACCCGTTTTAAAACTGCAGCGTAGAACTGAACAGCGTAGAACTGAACAGCGTAGAACTGAACAGCGTAGAATGGTCAACATGTTGATGCATTTGGAGGATGTTGGATCTAACAGTCCACAACTCTTCGTACTTTGACCCAACTTTGCAGGCTTCTCCCTCTTCCTCTAACTTTTCCACAGTGTTTCTCTTCACTCCACCGCCCCCTCCTCATCTTCCTGCTCAACCCGCTTGCTGCAAAGTCAAGGGAGCCAGTTACAGTTGAGATAAAACCCCAAACCACCATCTGTCCTTCTCTCAATAAAGTTTAGCATATGTTAATGCAGCCTCTCTGCAGGCTTCGCATGCTGCTGGTAAGTCAAGGACAAAATTGAATTGCTTCAGGAGATTGCATCTTCCCCATATGCTTTGGCAGTTTGGCTACACTACAGTATCTTCCCTAATGTCTCCATTTGCTTTTGATTTTCTTCTCCTGTTAGAGCAAGATATGCTTGCCTAATAGAGAAAATAAAGTCATCCTTAACCCAGTTCCTTATCCTACTGCTGTAAATTTGTCTATTCTCCAGATTGACGTCCCACATTTACTGCTTGTTTTTCCACTATAATATTTGGTAAGACTACCTAAAGTCAGCCAGTGATTATACTTCTTTAGCTCAAGAATGCAAAACATACTTTATTTATGCATCGCTATTGAGAAAAAAGTTCAGTAGCTCAACAAGATGCGAAAATAAAAATAGATTAATTCAATTAAAACAGTTTATTAATCTGAAAGGGAAGCCTAAGGTCATTCATGTTATGCACGTTTTTTAATAAGTTGTTGTGATGGCTGTGAGTAGGGTAAGGACCTCCTGTAGCAGCCTGTATTACAGCATACCCGAAGAAGCTTCTGACTGCAGATACTCTGTTGTTGTAGAGCAGTCTCATAGAAACGGTTGATGGAAACTGCAAAATTCAAAATAACTTTCTCAATTTCGTCCAAAACGTTTGCTGAATAAGTTCTGACGTCGCAAACGTTGATATCACACGACTGATCAGCTGTTTCTATTAGAATTGTGCTTTATTTGTCTTTGTCTCCGGACAAAAATACAGCATTGCCAATACAAGCTGACATGACAGAATACTTACAACTTATCCAGTAGCAACATATTCCTGGAAACATCTGTCCATTTTTCTGAGATGTGTAGTCTGTGCTGGCTAGCAACCTCTACTTCCTGTTTATTGCAGCCACGCGTAGCGTCAGCGTCTGACGGAATGACCCTTTATCCAGCCTGACTGATTCTCTCCCAACCAGTAGATGAAAACATGCCACTTTTTGTTACATGAAATTTGGCTTAAATTTCGCACGACAGTTTGATAGAAACAAAGCTAATGAATCAGGAAACGTTCACACCGTTTGCTGAAATAAACTCAAGTAAAATGGATCGTCTTATATTTTATGACTCTCTGACAAATATTTCTAAAATATGGATTGCTCCTTTTCATGTGAAATTCTGCTGCAACCTGAAGAGTAAATGCTTAAAAAGCAGTCATTTAAAAATAAATAAATACATACACACAGTGTTGCTGTGTGAAGTGTATAATTTGTATTTCATCAGAATGTGAATTCTGCTCCTGGAAGGTCATTTTCAAATGGAAAACAGAGCAGGAGGAGGTGACAGAGTGATTAACCCCTTAATAAGCCCGTCTGTGCACACGGCTCATGTAATATATCTCTGTTGAGGACTCAGGCCTTTTGAGTAACTGAGGAGCTTATGGAATATTAAAACATTTAATGTAGCGCCACCTTTTGGATTCACGCCGAAAGGTGAATTTTGGCGTAAAAGTCACCTTTTGGCAAAAAGTAACTATTTTAGGAAGGTGGTGATATTTCGGTATTGATCCAATACCAAATCAATGAAAGGCCAGTATCACTGATATCGATACTTTCTATGATTCAAGTTTGATAAATCATCAAACTTCTGACCTTCGGATGTTTTCGTCTGCTTTTTTCCTTTGAATTAGTTTGTTAAAACCAAGAACAGAATTTGGACAAAATTTACAAATGTCTACAAAATACCTAGTGGAAGCTTGTATGTAACAGTACAGTACAGACCAAAAGTTTGGACACACCTTCTCATTCAATGAGTTTCCTTTATTTTCATGACTATTGACATTGTAGATTCACACTGAAGGCATCAAACTATGAATTAACACNATTCTCTTGATGAGCTTCAAGAGGTCGTCAGTCACCTGAAATGGTTTTCACTTCACAGGTGTTAACCGTCACATGTAAAGTATGTTTGACTAGTTTTTTCCGTGGTTTTCTTTAATGAGCTGTTCTCAGCGGTTAACACTCTACATCATGTGTAAATCCTTCAGGGCTGCAACGATTAATCGTATTTATCGGGATGATTTGATTATTGACATAATTGTTGACTAATTTAGTCATCAATTAACTGTTAATGAGAATATACAGACTCAAAAAAGGCCATTTGCTAAAATAATAACAGACCCAGAACTGTAACTAATCCAAAACGGTACAACCCCCCACCCAAACATACGATTTTGCAATTCAGCTACATCTTGTTCAAATTCCGCATGAAAGTAAAATAAAAATTCTATTTTGCTATCTTGTTAAGAATCAACAGATCAGCCCAAACTGTGTTGGTGTGAAATCGAGCAGAAAGCTCTGAGGTTTCCTCATGTTGATGTTGGAATGATTTTGTTTTAGCTGCAGACGCATCCATTGCTACAACTGAGCAAGAGTTCATTAAAGAAAAATAAAATATTTTTCTACTTTTAGAAAAGAATTAAATATTTCATTTTATTTGAAATATTGCATAAAATAAACTTACGGAGCTTCAATGAAAAATCAGCAGAGTGCGGCATTTAAAAAAAACCAAACAATCGATTAATCGTCAGAATAATCGATTGCTAAAATAACCATTAGTGTTTGGTTACTGAGGGAGTAATCATCACTGCTTCACCTTTAACCTCTGCTGGTACGTGAATGGGACTGAACGAGCTGAGCCATCCAGACGCATAAATGAGCTCTGGACTGCAGCGCTGCCCTCATCCCTACATTTACAGCCACTTCTACCCCCACAGAGCATTAGCTACTCATTAAATTTCATCTTTGCAGAACTGGGGCATGCATGATAACAGTTAAAATCACGTTTCTACTTGCTCAAAGGTGAACGGGATTCCTGAGGGCTCCATAAAATGAACAACAGCGACGGCAAAAGGCAGCCTTTTGTGCCGTTTATAGCACAGCACATTTGCAGGTTGGAAGAGTGATATGTAGGGAGACAATCGCTGCCGCCTGCTGAGCAGTTCTGCTTTTTTACTTGATAAATGTACTTGTCAGTAGTAAAATGATGCTGCTTGCGAAGCTATTGATTCTTGCTTCGTGGTGTCTCGGTCCCACAAGTCCCTTTGCTCTAAAATCGGGGCAGCGGAGCAAAAAGCCAGAGAAACCGAATCAGGAGGAAAACATTGCGCTGTAATAAAACGAGGCAAACAGACTAAAACCAACACTTCCACGTGGCGAAAGGACAACGTAGGCGTGTGGTGTGGCGCGGCGCATGAGCTCCTACTCTGAGACTTTTTTACACGGCTGGCTGAAAAAAGCTGCTCCAGCTTCGCTCACGTTGTGACAAGGCCTTTTCCTCGTCCTGCTGTGATAAAGCAGGCGCCCGTGTAATGATGTGGAGCAGAAGAGGAGACCCCAAGGTGAGCAAGGGGGGAAGCCCATGTATCACAGCACAGCCTCCATCTTCACACCTATTCACAGGCCATCAGGCCCCAGTAAAAAAGAAATTGCTGCACTTCACAGTTCAGTGGAGGGAAACAGGCCAGTTGTTTGAAGCCGAAGCTCATCTGGTTATCCAAAACGCTCGAGCACACACACATTTAACAAAGTATCACACAGTCAAAGGAAAACACACACTATTATATATCTATATATCAATTTAAAAATGCATCAGATTAACCACACTCCAGCGCTGTGATTAGTCACCATCCTTAATTTTGTAAGCTTGAAATGTAAAAAAATAAATAAATAAATGCACACTGTCTTAAAAATGTAAAAGAAAACATCTTAAATTGTCTCAAACTGAACAATTCAGTTTTCCAGATTTTTATATTCTGGACGATTCAAAAGGAGCCATTTTGTTACAAACATGATCTAGAAACGCTAACTATAAACATTGTGATGCTAAAGCTGAATTTGCCCCTGAGCCCAGCAGTCTGACTCTCCTCACTCATCTGGTCTCGCATTAGTGACCCGCAAAACCTGTCATCTTTTAGAAATGGCAGCGGAGGAAATGAACCAAACGGTACAGTCCATGTTGGTCAAGCTTCCATATGTTGAGTTAACATTAACAGCCGCCTCATTCGGATCAGCAGTTCTCCCTTCACAGTGAAGGACGGAGGTTTACAGCGCAGGCGATTTTCAAACGTTAGTGATCAGGTAAAACTTTTACAGAGAAACAGCTGGCTTGTTGCATCATTTTGATGAAGTCACTAAGGTGTTTGTTATGATTTCTGGTTCAATTTTTCATTATTTGGTTTTGTGCCACTTACTTACCGTTTTAAGCCAACTTTTTGCTGGTGTGTAGCACCTTGCAGAGCTGTACATGTGACCTGAGCTCCGCCGCCACCCTATCAGTGTTTTAAGTGGGCTGGTAAATTGAGGGGTAAAATTTTCCAGGACCTTTCCTGGTGTTACGTACGAGTCTTCATTTCCTCATCGATGCGCGTTTGCTCATTTCTTCACAGATAACCATCAAAGACAAATGTCACGTCGGTTTAAAGGTTTGTGAAACAATGTTTGTATGAAACTACTGCCTGGTTTTTGAAGAGAGTCGTTTTCTCTGGAAACCAGAGAGACTCAAATTCTTACTACGACACTTAAAGGTGTCTATGTTCTTATTTTCATCTTTCTGCCATTGCTTATGGGCTGATTCGTCCGGTCTCTTCCCATCATGCATTGGGAAACGCTGGTGTTTTGCCACCAGATTTGTTTATCTTCATTCCTTGTTAGGAATCTGTTTCTGATTCACTGAGATCACAGCTCAAGCTTTATTCACTGCGTTTCAGCAGGAAATGCTGGACGAATTGATTTTCTGCTGCTGCCACTTCTGGGCCTCCTGATCGCTCATCGACTTTGATTCTAGTTTGTACATCGCGGTTAAAGCTCCATAGACCTTCTGCTTACTCAATATTTCACAGTGCAAAGTTCCCTTTTTCAAGGTTAGTTTATTTATATAAATTTTTGACCTCTGCATACGGTCTAGAAAGTTAATCCAGTTTATGTCACATGATTTATTTTTAGCTTTCCTGCTCCACAAGAAAACTAATTGAAAGGAAAACGAATGTTTTCAGCTTTTTCTGTTGAACTGGTGTTTGATTTCATTTACCTCTGTTTTATTTGATTTCGGTTTCTTCTTTTAACTGATTTCTTTGCTCCTGACGAAGCCCATCTCAGAATCCATTTATCATTGTTCCCCCTGGAAACAATATGTCTGGACCCCGAAAGTGATTAGTAAGCTATTTGTGATGTAAAATGAATCATTTGAGCCCTGAGGATCAAAATCCCCAAAAGTTCAACATAAATACTCTGACTTGTATTATATGTTACATGTTTTTTTTGTTTTTCGTTTTAGTCCTATAATCTTTTATCACTCAATATTTGGCGGAGACAATCATTCACAGTAACATGTCCTGGATGATGCCTTCAGTTGTTGGCAAACGCTGCTAATCTGCCTCATTTGCTTTTGCCACTTCTCTTTAAATCTCTGTCATTTGGAAACTGGATTTTAATCTGGTTAGCTTTGATAAAATATTATCACAACAACATGTAATGTGTAATTAATACCAAGCAAATTTCCCTTGGAAAAGGTAACATTTTCTTCTTGATACGTTGTTGTTAGCCTTCAGTGCATGAGGAGTGTGATGAATACTATGAAGTGAACCAATAAAGACGGGTTGCACAGCACCGTGTTCATTTTTTCCCTTCTCATTTTGTTCCTGAATCACACTGCGCACGGCTCCAGAAATAGTCCGCGCTCCAAGCCTGCGCTGCCACTCCCTGCCTGCATATAAATCACTGACTTACAGACCATGTTTGGTGTAAAACACATGAAACACTCGCTGTTTTTGACGTGTCATTTCATGAAACAACGTGCCACAAAGCACGAGGTGCTTCCACAAGCCGCTGACGCCATTTGGATGAAAAGCTTTTCTGGGAGGTGGTTTTCAAGGTAAGTGGGACACATTCATATTTCCCTTCTGAAATATATATAAAGTGATGCAGCTTCCAAGTTGGGGATGAAAACACTGGAAGAGCCCGGGGGCTTTGAGAAATCTCCAGCACACAGGAGGAGGAGGATGCCAAAACCGTATAACTCATCCTGATTGGAAGAGATGTTGCATAAATATTAAATAAACATGAATGCAGAGAACTGTGACTGAGTGGTGCGGCTGGTACAGCTGAGTTAGTTCAGCAGAGCCTAGTGCCAGTTCAAAAATCTGTGAGTAATATTTCTAGTCATTTTGAGCCAACAATGTAACTGTCCATCCATCCATTGATCTGATGGTACATTGTAAAAACACAAACTCTTACCAAGTATTTTTTTGGTCTAGTTTCCAGTTTAAATATCTTAGCACCTTTGAAATATGACAAAATGAACTTACAAGTGACTTTTTTTTAGCAAGAAATAGGAGCTTGTTTTAAGTAAATAATCTCTTAATATTGATTAAAAACTTCTAGTTCCATTGGCAGATTATTTCACTTGTAACAAGATATTTTCCACATGTTATAAGTCAATTTGTCTGCCAATGGAACTAGCAATTTTTCATCAACGTTAAGGAATTATTTTCTTAAAACAAGCACTTTTTGTGCGCTTCCACTGTTTTGCCTTGCATTGAATTGTGGCAAAGCGCTAAAAAGAAGCAAAATCCTCATCTGAGACATCTCCAGCCCACAGGAAATGCTGTGAACTACCGGCTTTGCAGAAACTGTATGAACACGCCTTTTCACCCAAAAGAGAAATACAGATTTTTCAAGAAGTTTCTCAGGATCTGGAGTAAGTCAGGGTCGGCCCTTTTTATTCCCTCCATGTCCCCTTATGGGCTCCGGATCACTGTGTTCAAAGTGTGTGGAAAAAACTATAGGCTTATATTGCAGAAATTACGGCACTTGTTTTAGCTGACAGAGTCTCTTACTAATCATTGTACTTTACTGTGTTGTAGCTGTAAAGAGCCGAGTGATCTGTCCAGGTTGAATTCTGCTTCTCGACCAATAGACACTGCAGGAGTAAGCAGGTGTAGATGGATGGATGGATCCATGTCCAACCTTGATGCTTTAAGTATTCAAAGTATTTTAGGCAAATGTTTTTTGTGTATGTATGCCTGTGATTTTCATTTTATTTGGATGTTTAAATTGTCTCTACTGTCTGCAACACAAATCTACCAAAGGGTATCACTAACATTACCTGACCTTTTCTCTAAAGAACTAAAATTTTAACTCAATAAGTTAGAACTACAGAGACATATTGTGGCAGCCATAAACAATATCAAAAACATTAAACCTTTTAGGAAGACACAAAAAGACCTAACGTTAATGTGACAAAGTTAATGACCATATTGGAAAAGATGCAATTACCTGAGTTATGTGAAGAGTCAAAAAGAGGGGAGAGAAGCTGAAACGGTAACAGTCATGCTGATCGTGCTCAGTACTGTATTATTCTAATCCCTGCAGACAGAGAAGAAGACAGATTTGTTTCTGTGCCGGATCAATGGCTGAGTCTCCAGTGGCACTTTCTCTTTCATTTATCTCCGTCCCTTTGATTGCATTGTTGGAACAGAATGGAGGGCGTTGCCACGTGAAAGCTGGGCTCAGCAACTCCAGCTCATCCATCTGTGTTGCACGTCTTCAGTCGTCTTCTTTTATACGAACGGTTAATGACATGAAACTGCCGCTTGGCTGTCACAGCGCAACATGTAAATCTAATCATAACTCTTAGATGTTGAAGTTATTATGTTGCCCATGCTTTACTACTACACACAGTAAGAGGAGAATAAGTTTTTTTTCTAAAGTACAGCACAGGGAAAAAGTCACAGATCAACTTAAACTTTATGCTCACGATGTCTTTCCTTCTGTTATGTCGTGTCGTCAATCAAGGTCAAGGTCAAATTTATTTATATTGCACGTTTCCAACAGCATAGGCTGCACAAAGTGCTTTACATTTAAAAAAAGAAACACTAAAAGGCATCAAAAGGGCAAAGGAATCAAAAGCCAAACATTAAAGGAAAGAGCTTAAAAGACTGTTAAACTAACAAAGACCGCTAGAAAGAACAAAGGCACAACACAGACAACATTTGGGTCAATGTGTACGAAAAGCCAGATCATAAAAGTGAGTCAATCAACCTCATCGACGCTCTGCTCAACGTACGGAAGAGAAACAACTTACCGTTACCAGATAACTGTTCGTCCATCGTCACCGGTGGCCATGCCAGCTAGCTCACGGCAGACTTTGCTGTGATGAAATAGCTGTAACGTACTAGAGAGTAATGGGGAAGGTCTGAGCAGCGCGTACATAAGGGTGATTGCTAAGACCCTCCTCCTGGCTCTGATTGGTTCTGAAACAGTAATAGTCGATTTTACATAACGTCCCCATACCACCTGAAACTGCATCAGTGTTAATTTAATATGACCATAAAAACAAAATATAAATAGTTCTGTATTACCAAAATAAAATCAGCTGAATAGTTTCAGGTTGTTCATCCAGCCTGTGACATGAGACCATTTCAGGACCTTCCACCTAAAATAGAATCTCCCAAATGTCGGCTGCCAAACAGAATCCACCGGTAAACTTCCTATCCAGGCTAATTCCAAGCAGTAACCTCCCAAGAAAGAGCCATTGCCTTTCCCTTTAATGACAACATGGAATTATTGTAATTATGTGCGGGCTCATCACTACACATTATGGAAGCGCTACCTGCCAGCTGTCCCCCACACAGTGAAGGTCATTGCAAGTGCAGGATTAATCCTCATCATCCACAGGGGCTCCAGCAGACCGCCTTCCTATCCTAAATCACAAGATGTCTGTTTTTCTTTATTAGCTTTTGGATAACAGAGTTTTTTCTCGCTCTCTCACACACAGCACAAAATAAAGCCCGACCCCCTGCCTCGAGGAGCCATGATGGCTTCGTTTTCCATTGCCAGAAGTCGTGTCTACAAGAGCCCGGTTTACTTAGAAAAGAAACGACACAAAAGCTTTGAGCTTCATAATAAATAAACCGAGATGGCACTGACGTTTTTATCTCACCACAGACCACCAGGACACCTGTGGCTAAAATCATCCTGCCAATTCACTTACGAGGAATTTCATCCCGACCAGCAAACCATGAAAGACTTTGTTGTTTGGTGGAAATCCCCGCAGTGGCACGTCTGAGCAGCGGGGCAGTAGGTCTGCAAGAGATGGAGTGGCTGACAGCATTTGGTCTCTGAATAAAGTTTCTGATTTATTCTTTGCCGTCAGCAGAGGTTATTTGAAAATTTTAAATCATTTCAAAATGTATTCCACTGTAAAAACCCCAGCAGGCATACAAGCACTGTGGGAAAAGTATTTTTCAAAGACTTTTTGATCATCAATCTCTCTTTTTAATATCAGACAAAGAAACTTAACACTGATTTTAATTGATGATTTCACCTGGATATATTGGAAGGAAAAACAACAACAAATGAACCTGGTCTGATGTGGAGAAAGTAATTTAGATTTTTAACTAAATGCTGTCAAATTTAGGTAGAAACTAAAGTCTTGGAAAAAAATCTACTTATAAGAGAAGTTTCCTACATTGTATTTTTTACTTTTGAGTATTATTACCTTGAAGTATCACTACTTTTATTTGAGTAAAATTTCTGGATACTTTACCCACTTTGCCTAACTTCACTAAAGGGAGAACAAATATATTTTAACCAAAAGTGCAGCCGATACACAGTTTATTAAAATTATAAAATGCTATATATAGCCCTTGAAAGTGGGCTCTCTGTCTCTTTAAAAAGCTCCTGCTCTTTCTGACTCCACCTTCTTTCTGACTCCACCTTCTTTCTGACTCCGCCTTCTTTCTGACTCCGCCTTGTTTCTGAGTCCACCTTCTTTCTGACGCCACCTTCTTTCTGACTCCACCTTCTTTCTGACTCCGCCTTCCTTTTGATGCTGTTTTCTTTCAGACACCGCTTACAGCCCCTCATCAGATTTGTCCTCTATATGCCACTTAAAACCGCAGGATTGGGATGAGAACCAGTTTGTATAATGACCTCAGCAGATCCTCGGCTCCAACAAGCCACGGCTGGCTCTAAGGATTTTAGGATTGCTGAGGTTAAAATGTTTTTTTAAGCGAGACTCCACCAGTCAGGTGGGAGAACATCAAACAAACACCAAACTAAATACAATATCCAAAGCAATTAAACGTAATTACAACATATACACCAGCTAAACAGAGTAAACCAAGCAATAGTAAAGAGCAGATGGAGTTGAGAGCTTTCTTGGCTACTCAACATGGCAATGCAGATACACTGAAAGGGTTAGGAATAATCAAAAAGAACATGAATCCAGTCTTTATAATCAGCCAAGTAGCAAAGCTGATGAGATGAAGGCTCTGTGTTCCTCATAAGGCACTCTACTTCCAGTCCTCCATACTGGTTGCTCTTGCAGTAAACACTGGTGAGTTATATGGTTGAAGAAGAAGACGAATGAGTGCATAAAAAGGGAAAGTCTTGCATTAGCAGATGGGTAATGGATCTGAGCTGCCCACTCAGCGCCGGCACATATATCACCCCACGTCACTCTGCCTGCATAAAAAGCACAGATAAATAAATTAACAAAAGCCATTAAAGTGATTTGACTTTAGAATAAAAAGGCAGAGTTCAGAGTTGTGAGGCGGGGTTTGGTGAGATACATGTTAGTAGTTACTGTCTGACCTGCAGTTGCTGTTAAAGATCAATTTATGTCTTTATCCAGGTTCGTGATGTGAGTGATCAAAAACGAGTCATGCAGTTAAAATCAGTCAACCTTTAATAAAATGCAAAAAATATCCTTTGGAAATCAGACAGAAGATTCAGTCAGATCTGGCATATTTTCTTATTACTCAGTTATATAGACTCTAGCTGCACCATAAACAGCAAAACAAACTGTTCTGGAAAACTACCGCCACACCTACCCACAAAATTCAGGTGACTTTTAACAGTTTCAGTTTTATGAATCACACTTCCTGAAAAAGGAGTTGCTACTTCCGAGATTCTGTCAGTCCAGGTGTCGAAACCTGAAACCCACATAACCTCTGTTTTTACCTGACCAGCGTAGGAATGTGGCCTATAATATTCCAGAACAGTCTGAGCCATGATGCTACTACAGCAGATCATGCTCCGTTAATTAATGCCAGCTTCAATATCTGCAAACTAACATTATGTGGCAAAAGAGCAAATCTAATCCCATATAATATTAGACCAAATATAATTCCACACTGCCAACAGTGTTTTATGTTTGCAGACCAGGACTATTCAAATAAACCACTAAAGGGGCCACAGAACTAGTAGAAACGCAGAAATGAAAACTTCTTTACAAGCAGAGATAAAATAAATGGATTCCGTTTGAAAGTGAATCTCTGGTGACAACATGTCCAAAGGGGCAACCTTGACATGTTTCCACTCACAGATAAACAAGATGCCAACACTGCGGCACTGTGGGAGGTAATAGTTAAACATCTGCAGACTCTGGAGTAGAAGTTGTCATTTTATTTCTCTTCATCCTTCACTGAATCCCTTGACTGGATTAGGGACCCATTTAGTTCAGCATCACCTGTTGGAAAGGGCATGACTTTACAGGAGCAGGAGACACTAAGTGAACTGAAACAAGATCGAGGTTGAAGGCGGAAATCTGTTGATCTACCTTTTGGACAGTTTTTGGATAAACGCTCCCAAGGAGTTCCCCATTCGGGCCAACAAAGCTGTCTCAACGTTGCATATATGGTGTAGTTTATAGTCCATTCCAAGCGTTACTTTGTGAATGCATTTGTGAGGTTTCTCTTTGATGCCTCGTACAGGTTCAGCCTTGTCCTGGTTCAATCTGCCGCGTACAAATGTGCTGCCTTTCACTAAGATCCACTGTGACGAGCTGTCAGCTCGAGCGTTTGTGTTAGACTGCACTTAATGCCGAACACAGCCTGCTTAGCTTTACTGCCTTTGATCTCCGTTTTGACTAGCAGCAGGTAGGAGAAGTTTCCTTCCACCTTCCGAGCCGTTGCCAGTGATTGATTGCAGCACACCGTCCCACCAAACCACATCAGGACTAGTTTGGAGGTGCAAAATGTTGTCGATGTGACGAAGAAGAAATCAAGTGGGAGGAATGCTTGTGCAGTCATGGAGACTGTTCTTATGTTGGCTGACTGACTGCTGGAAAAGAGATGTGTGTGAAATTATTGGTTACCTTCATGGAAGAGCATGCGGCCATTGTCAGCTTGCATCAAGATGGGGCTAAAACCGTCGATATGAATGTTGCACTTGGAGGAAATGGTTCTCTAGCTCATGAGCAACATCAAGGTGAGAAGTTTAGTTGCAAAGAAGAAGGTCTCCAAGAGTGTCATTGCCGTCATTCACTTCCCAATTGAACTCAGAAATATTAGGGTGCATTCACACCAACCCTGTTTAGTCCACTTAAATTGGACGCTAGTTTGTTTGCCCAAAACGTCTGGTTTGTTTGCTAATCAAATTCTGATGTGGACCAAAAAAGTGAACTCTGGTTACCTAAAAACCTACGTCTTCGTTCAATTAAAGTGAACTCTGGCACAGTTTGAATGTAAATGTGAATACAAGTGGACCACTCCAAAAGTGGGAAGTGGCCTACAGGGCATTCTGGGTAAATGCAACCAAAACAGTACTTTTCATTAAAAGGTATTGTCAGGTTCATCTCCCTAAGCATTCTCAAACAGAAAAGAAGAGAGAGACAAGTGAGGTTTTTAGATTTACTTGCAAGGAGAACGGACAGGAGCCTGCTTCAGTTACAATCTCCTACCCGCTCTGGAGCAAGCTCCTTCCGCACCCTTTCTTTTTATTTCCTTAGGGCGGTCCTAAAGATAGATAGATAGATAGATAGATAGATAGATAGATAGATAGATAGATAGATAGATAGATAGATAGATAGATAGATATTTGCTTGCAGTACACTCTTTATTCTCCCAAGGATTAAAAATTGTAAAGGAAAAATAATTTTATTGGTTAAAAGTGTGTAACACAATGGTATTTAGAGAAATCTCTTCTTCTGGATTGCCTTTTCTTCCTGTTCCACTTCATTGCTCATTTCAAAATAAATGTTCTTTTTTTTACGTGTTACACAAAACCCCGGCAGCATCAGGAGTTTGTTGGGGAGGGCGGGTGAGAAAGGGAATGGTGTGTCTCCATGGTAACCTGCAGAGAACGCTGACAGTATGGCAAACTCCCTTTACCATGACTTGTGCTTGCGTGTGTAGGAGTGTGTGTGTGTGTGTGTGTGTGTGTGTGTGTGTGTGTGTGTGTGTGTGTGTGTGTGTGTGTGTGTGTGTGTGTGTGTTTAGTTGCTCTCTGAGTATCTGCTGCCTGCAGAGGACCGACATCCAAACATGTGACAGGACAGTCACACACACCGTTCTACACGGCTCCATTTCTTTTTGTCGTCATTCTGACTTAGAAAAGAAGTAGTTAGCCTCTGTTTGCTTCTTAAGTTCAACTCTTGGCTATTTCCTGGGATAAAACTGTCATCTGCAACAACATGCTAGCTAAAGAACATGACTATTCACTAAAGAAAGTTTTCATAAAATTAACTGAAGTCACCGTTAGAACTGTTAATCTTAAATATTGTCTTGAATCGCTTTCAGTACATGCTAATGCTGCATGTACTGAGCATAAAACAGCTGGATTATAATGCTGCAAAAATTTTTTAAACACTTCACCATCATCAAAGTTCTGAGAGAACAAAGCTGCTTTGTTTTCAGGAATGTTTGCAGGATGTGCCTTTAGATCGGAGGTGATGCAACTCCCTGAGATTTTGCATCCAACTTCCAGTCAACAGCTTTGTAAAGGTCAGATCTACCAATGCCAATTTTAGTCATTTAGTAACTTCATAAAAAATAAAGCTGAATGTTCTGCATAATTTTTTTTGATGATTCTTTGTAAATTAGTGCAGCTACAGCTGCAGACAGTTCAGCTTTGTAGGACTGACCATCGTCATTAAGTATTAGTTTGTTCCATAAACTCTGTTTGGATTAGGATCTGGACATTTTATTTGCCATAAAATCTTTTCTGCCTGTCCTGACAGCTTGAAGTCTATTCCTTTGCAAAGAGATGAGTTATCATCCTTTACAGCTGGACGATATGGCTGAAAAACATATCACAATATAAGGTTCTCATGTCAGTTGATATGAATAATTATTGATTAGGTTTTTGTTTTAAATATCTGAAATACTGCCAAACTGGTGGTGTGACCTTTCCTGTTTTATCCGCAGTTTTCACTCCTTGCTGCTAGTTTTTATTTTTTAGGCAGTTATCCTCTGATCACTTCCTGTTGTCTTGTTCCTCTTTCGTTGCCAGTAGTAACACGTGATCACGTGACTCGTGTGATGCAAAAACAAATGTTTCCATCGCAGTTTTGCGAAATATACAAAATTTCGATACCTCTGAAAAACTGCCGCATCATAGCGCAAAACGTTGTGCAATTTTATGGTCAATTGAAACGTGGCCAATGACTCCTGGGCTTTTTAATTTTTTCTTGGGAGTTATTTTTAAATTTTTCTATGACAACTGACAGTTTGGTCGTTGACCTCTGTTTGCCTTAACCTTTAACTCCATCACTCATCCAGGGGCAATGACTCATGGAGGTGGACGGAAACTCCCTTTAACTGTCGACTCCTTTGTGTAGGCTTGCACTATGGATATTTGTCTTAGGAATACAAAATACATTACTTCTCTCAACATATTTTTCTTCCTGATTGAGAAAATGATTGAGAATAACAGAATCCTTCAAGACAAGAGACTGCAGACTTTTGCTGGGCTGTGAAGTGGCTGCTTTTCAATTATATTAACTGCATGTCAGTAAAAAAAAAAAGAATATCCATAAACTTTGCTAGCTAAGCATTTAAGCATTTCCCATAATAACTTCCTTATTACAACTCAACCCATACAGGGAGCAGAAGACGGACAGACTCTTAGAATCTAGGTTACTCCACTCAGGCAGATGTTAAATTATGAAAAAAGACATCTTCTGTGTTCTGGATGCAGTGAATTATTGATTCCCCCCCCCCATATTTAGAAGAATCCCCTTTGACCCCCTGCTCTATCTGTAGAGAGGAAATCAGACTGAGTCCGACCAGCTTTGGCCACTTGGTGAAAGGAGCGTCTGCAGCCACCGTTCGGCCTGAGCGGCTGCTAATAAAAGCACAGCAGCCTGGATTTGATTCCCGTCTGTTTGCCTCGAGAACTCTCGGCAGCGTTACTTATCTGAAGCGACAGATGGAATGGCTGCTTTAATTACCATGTTCAGCTGCCACACAGAGGATAAAAGCAAATCTCGCCGCACACGTTCTGACGGCCGCAGTCGGGAGGCGCCGAGCGGGGCCACGTTCCTTCTCTTGGGTCGTGTATTTTTTGAAACCTTGCTCTCTGCCTCTTACTTTTATCCTCTTCCAAACAGAGTGAAAAGAGACAACAAAAAACAAAGAGAGAGAGAGAGAGAGAGGGTGGGAGTGGGAGGCAGCCATCTTGGACTGGGTAAAAAGTGTAATCCTGGTCACGCTGTATCAGCAGCAGAGAGATAAGAGCGTGAGGGAATGCCTGAGCAGGGAAACCCCCTCTCTCTGCAGAGACGGGGATACTGCAGATACTGCTGCAGGCAAATGGAAGTGGGAGGAGGTGGAATGAAGCACAGTCTCTGGGGCATCTCCAGCCTCACGCTCGCTCTTATTAAACCCTACTTCATACTGGAACATGTATGAATACACTACTGGACAAAGATAACCACATACAGACCAACAGGAGGGAGAGTAGCACCTCCAACATCTAACCCTGCAGAAATGTACTGCAAATAAATTGTCGTGAACATATCATGGACTATTTGGATTGTCATAAACTCCAACATTGCATATTGGTGTAACGTCCAGCGTGATGGATGGAGTTGACCTGCAGCAAATGGCCACAACTGAACCAGACTGCTAAGTCATAGAAGCACAGATTAGAAAAAGAGGGAAGAATTTTTATTTAGTACAATTGATATCTTCCTCCTAATAATATGTGCGGTTGTGGTGTTTCCAATAATGAACAAATTAGGGCTGGCAAAAATAAAATCTCAATGTTTTTTGTTTTTTTAATTCAGAATCCAATTTAATATAATTTTTTATAGAAGAAAAATACATTCAGCAGAAAATATCTTAAAAAAACTATTTTATTTCAATCATTTCAATCAGGAACTGACCTGAATTCAAAGTCTAAATCAATAGAAGTTGCAAAACATTCTTGAGAGAGCAGAACTGTCCTATTAAAAAGCCTCTGTCCCACATGATGCTCTTTTTGCATTAAGGCACAGATATGGAGACATTCCAAAAGCCCTTATCAAAATATCCTGGACCAGTGACAGAAAAGAGGAGCGTAATGAAGCAAGTGGGCTCCAGAATGCGATGAGCAAATTTTCTTTCATATTTTTGGTCAACATTCTTGAATGTATAGTCGGTGCCTCACAGTTACTTCAAGCTAACGACGCAGATATTCTGAAAGCTTCTGCTCTTCAGGCTACGTGGTCACTAATGATGAAACACAAGTTCAAAGCAGTTCAGCACCACAGATAGTGACCAGATTATTATTCTGACACCCACTTTATCTATCCCAACTCAGAGCCTGTGTCTATATATTTTTTGCACTTCATCTTGTGTCTGTGTCCATCCTGTCACCACAAACAACCACAATTCATGACATCATGTCTGTTTGATGGACTCAAGATGACATAGTCGCTCTCCATGGTGCAAAGCTTGTAAGCTCCGCTGTTGCAGGCATTAGTATTTTATAAAATGATGTTTTCATGAGCTTTATTATTTTGGGTAGAAAAGGTCAGCTCCTTGCCCCACGAGTCAGCCTAGGAGTTTAAGGGAAGTAGGTGGGGTTGCCTGGTGCGCAACAACAATTTCTCTCGTTTCCCACTAGACCAGATCTAGGACTCATTGGAGAATTTTCTTTGCCTCAGTGTTGGCTGATGAGGCAAAAATGACTCAGAAACTGCATTGGGTGACGCACTGATTCCACAACCTCTGCCGTTGTAACACTGTTTGTCGGAGGTTTGCTCTGCTTCCACATGGGGGTGGAAGAGAAAGGCTCACAAGTTCCTTACCCTGTGAAAATCTAAACAGTGCTCTGCTGTGTGACGCCAGCAATATTCTTCTAAGCTTTGTGGTCGTAAACCATTCACAGAGAAGTCTGATTGCGTTTGCATTTAATTAGTAGTACAGACGAACACGCAATAAAAATAAAATAAAATAATACGTTGGAATCGAGCATCAGGACCTGCCGTGTGAATGCAGTCTTCGTCATGAACCGTAGCCTGAGAGAATCTCATTTTAGATGCAAACCTCACTCCCATTTTGTTCATTAGTGGTCATTATGCAAAAGAAAAAACATTTTTGCTTAAACTGTGCATGTAAATCTAGATCAGAAATTTCTAGAGTGCACAGAGACACAGCTTACACAGACACCAGTAGTGCTGCCATTGGTCTTTTCATTCTGGGATACGGTACCATAAATAACCTTCCAAGTTAAAGAGAATTTGTGACTGGTTTTTGCTTTCCCCCCCAAACCGTCTTCATCCACATTATGCCTTCTGTCACCTTCCTGCCTCCATTTTTACTCATTTCCTTTCAGAGCGTGGTGGCAGGCTGATGACGGAGGCATTGAGAGAACAGATAACGGTGTTGGGGTATTGTATTCTTACTCCAGAGCTGGAACTCCCTGGACTGGCTGCGTTTACGGCCGTTATTAGCAATTAGCACTTTGACAAATGCCGGCTCCTGCCAAGTGGTTCAATAAATACATTACCGCAAAGCAGCTGGGTGAAATCCAGACTGAAGTGAACTGCCTTATCTATGACTGATTAGAAATGTTGTGGATCAAAGTAGTCCATAATATAGCTTAGCTAACTAAATAATCTATTTTTCCATTAACTTCTGAATTAGCTGCATTATTAACTTGCAACTCACCTTAGCTAGCTTGCTCTGATTAGAAGCTAGGTTAGCCATTAAACATAAAAAAAGAACACAAATATCTTATTTTTTTGCATGTTTCACAGGACAGATTAGCTGTGAAAAATTTGCCTCCTCACATTTTTTTGCTCCACTTAAATATTTCAGATCATCCAACTATTTATTTTATTAGACAAAAGCCAAAAAAAGAGTTAAAAAGTTTGCTCAGCTAATAAGCTAGATGTCAAAACACACACAAAAAAATGTCCTTTCTGGTTTCTCATTGTTTTGCCTTAAGCCGTCTATTTCTGCACATTTTGAAACTGTTTGAATCTCAATGTGTTAAAACAAGAGAAATTTAAACCAGTAAGTATTGGAAATAGATCCCAGCCAGAGCGTTTGCTGTTTGATTCTGTAAGTGTGTTTAATGGCTTCTTCAGAACGTGACAGGCATTTTAAGCTTTTAAAATTCACGCATCACTTCAAACATTCCCTGCACATTTCGCATCTTTTTTCAATCTGACTTTTGTATTTATCCTTTTTTTTTTCATTTTACGACAGTCGGTAATATAAGAAGAAAATATGGAAAACGTTCTGCATTTAAATTATAAAAACTCCTGAAAAAATCCCCCCAAAAAACAAATGAAAATAATTTCACAGTCCCATAATTTACAGCACGATTTCTGCTGAGGGTTTGGGAAATAGTGCACCTCTTACTGAACGCTGCAGTCCCACCTGGCAAGCTTTTAGCTTACTGTAGAATTCCCATGTGAATCAGATTGCATTCAGAGCTAACAGCCAAAAAAAAAATAAATAAATAAAAAAATAAAATCCCTGCCTTTAATTTCCCTGAGAGGCAGAGCTGCTGTTTGATAAAAGCAGGCGTCACATAAAACCATATTCATTGATTAAGTATAAGCATAAAGCAAAGCTGCAGTGCGCCATATATAACCGAGATGACACTAAGCAGAGAGCTTTTGCAACTAATGGAGTTCAGTGGAGAGATTGTCCAAGATGTTTCCGCCGGGAATAAAACCGTCCAGCATCAGTCAATGAGCAGCGGCTTGGGAATTCAGCAAACATTGTTCTGTGTAACCTAACAATTACACTGCAGTAACATACTGACTGCTGACTGCTGGATTGCTAATAGCTCCATAGGTTATTAATGATATGAAAATAATTCCCTGGAACTAATATGCGAGTATATAGAAAGAAATGTAATAAAATCAACTCTTAAGTGGGATTCAGGGTTGTCACCTTTCAGAAATCAAAATCAGGGGTCAATCAGATGTCAGGGGACTGGCTCCCCATCCCGCCGATCTGGCTGCCATTGAAATCGACAAGTGAATAATTAATGGTTAAAACATATTAAAGAAAATTATTTGAAAATGAATGAATAATACATTAAAATTAAGCCATCAAACTTCCAGCAAATTTTCAGAAGATCCACCTGTCCACATACTGTATGCGCAACTTTTCCGTTGCCAGGCAGCTGAAAGCCGGCGTGTCCGTGCGCGCCGCCATGGACGGCTTAAAAAGAAACAAAAACTAACTGTTAGTTCAGTTACAGATTTGAAGGACTCAGGTTAAGTGTATTGTCCTCAAGAAATATGGATTCAGAAATACAAAATGGATTACTTTGGGCGATCTCTTTTTGTTTCGGGGTTATTGTTGGTGGCATACTAATGGACCACGACCATAGAAACAACGACCATACTGTAGTTTGTAAATTAAACATCATCTACCAACAGTTTCAGCAGTGAAGCGCCAACAATGCGAGGGTTCTCACGGATCCGTTTGTTCCCTGGCAGAGAGGGAGGAACTTTTTCCACCAGTAGGTGTTTAACAATCTAGTACTAGCAACAGAAGACAGAGTTGTACTGGAAATGTCTTTTTATTTAACCTACAATTTCAGGTCACTAAAGAGATAATGCGTGTTAAAGTGCCAAGTCATGCTGCTCGGTGACGGTGCGCGACACATTTGCAGATGTCTGCTTTAAGGACATCCAGACACAGGAACACTGACGGCTGAGCATTGGTTCTGGAGTGAACGCCGCGGCAGAGCCAGGATGACTGCGGAGTGCACAGCTGGCCATCTGAAGGTGCCTTGGTAAGCGGCTGAAAGTGGATTTCTCTGCTGTCACCACTCCACAAACTCCACAACGTGTGTGAAATGCACAGTTAGGCCTACAATGAATCTGGTGTTCCTGTCCCTCCCATCGAGACGAAGGCAGAAAGAATCAGAGAAGCGCTCACGCATTTTTTTTGTTGCAGGAAATGTTGAACTACTAACCTTATTGTAATGTGTTCCAGTGCTTACACTACTGCGTTACTTAACACAATTATACTTTTAACAATGTTACCTGCTTTACTTTCTTTCTTTTTTAATAAACAAAACTGTGGCTCTTGGAGTCAAATTTATATCCACTGTTTTTTGAAAATTAAAACATTATTAAATAATGTGATCTGAATGCACAAATGGATGCAAAGCAGTCCAGAGACCGTGCCAAAATTTTTTTGATTGTAACAATAATAGCTCAATTTTTAAGTTAACATGAAGAAAAGTTATAGAAAAATCTGACATGATATTCAATTTAATAATAAAGAGGGAGGCTCACAAATACGCTTACAAGAAATAATATCTATACTCCAGCTTTTCATTTATGTATTCATAAAACAATTTGAGATACTGTTGGAAATATTAGTTTAATTGTGCCAGTTTTAATGTTTCAACATCAGCTCATGCACTTTCAACTTCAGTGCATGTTGAAATATTAGACGGATCAAGATTGTTTTGAGTAGGCCTCAATTTGGGTTCGATTTAGACTCCTGGTTCAATCAATGCATAATTTAATCAGCAAAACATTTTTCTTCGATGTAATGATCACAGTTTGATTAAAATTAGTCCAGAGCTTTTATAGTGGATCACGTTCTTAAGAGTGTAGAAGTCATATTCCTCTGAATATTATCTTAGTTTATTATGACCAAAGATGTAGAAAACTAATCAGAAAATATAAAGTGTAACAGATGTTTTAGTACTGAAATTGCTCATGTTTGTATACGAGTTTGAAGATATTACATGAAATGTATGAAGGGTAATTACACGCTCGTCCTAGAAGAGTTAAGGAAGCTTATTGTTCCCCCGAAAAATGACAAAAACCCCGACAGTCAATAAAATTCTCCCTGGTCGAACCTGGAAATTGGACGTTATGATGTTAACAACGACAGAGATACGCAACGCAAATAATAACCCGGCCAGAACACGGCGCGCTAAATAACAAAACAGAATTTAACAAAGCTTTGAGGCAGATACATTTTCCTCGAAGAATTTTAATAATCCACTTCCTGGAATGGTTGAAGGAACCGTTTCAGCCCGACTCTCAAAGCAAGTCATGTGTTATTTACATCCTAACTTGTTATGTTGCTTCACTTGTAAACCTTTTTTGGTTTTGCCATGTCCTGGATGACTGAGCACCTACAAGTAGGTAGAAAAAAAACGATGATCTTGGAAGTATCATAACTTCAACTTAACAATCTAAGCACCAGGTTTTTCTAGAAAAATATTCAGATTTTATTTTGTGAATTTAAACGCTGAACGTTGAAAACGCTACTGTTGCTCCTCCTACACATTGGACTAAACCATTTTTCTAACAATAAATATAATATATTTATTGTATTTGAATACAAAGCTTCCTCTTGTAATATATTAGGGGGGAACATATTTATATATGAAGTGCATTTCCCAGATTGGAGGTGGGGGAGTCCTGGACTCTGGTGGAATATGGGCAATTTAGCAATGCGAGAGTTTCTTCTGTTCATTTTTTTTCTGCGTTGTTGCCATGTTCATCGTTAATTCCTTTTGGATTAGCACAGGTTCGTACTTTAAAGCAGTTCTTCGTCTTGCTTGAGGCAATCGTCCCTTAAGATTCAAGTGTTTAATAATGAGGTCAGATGAAGAAAGGCGAAGAGAAAAGAGATCTCCTTAACTGAGTGATAAAACACCACCTCAGAGGGGAAACGTTGGCTCATTTTCCTTCCCATCAAAGGATTACTTAAAAAAAAAATAGAACAAACGGCGTCACTGAGAACTAAAGTTAGCCTTATTTACATGATTCCAGTTATAAAGTCATTTTTGTACAAGCGCTTGAAGTAAAATTGTTTTCTATGTTTCCATCAAAGTACAATGGATAAGCCTGCATTAGACAACAATATAATGATATATGAGAAAGGAAATATGATGTGGCTGCAAATATCTGTGATTCTTTAAGAACATATTCAGCTGGATAAAATATAGAATTTGATTAAAATATGCACAAAATGCAATTTGTTCAAATGCTTAAAAAATTACTTACCGGGGCTATGTCAACATAACAGCATATGCTTTCATGTTTTATGGACGTTTTGTATTTTAAATGATGTGTGTGGTCGGTGTCTGTAAAAGCCCTTGTCTGAGAGAACAACTTCATGCATTACAATAGTCTAAAATAATGGAAAGAGTTATAAAACGTGTTGCCCTGGACTGATTGCATGTTAAAGCCAGTTTGTGTGTTCAACCATTTAAATCGACATCAAACCTCGTAAATATTAATGATGGTGAAATTGTAAATCATGGTTTCTGGCATGATTTACATTTCCTCTTTTAAACCGATGAAGAAATACTTTTGGTTAGTCATTTGGACAAATAATGGCAAGTTAGTGTTAAGAATTCATGTCATAAAAAGCATTGTCTTGTTAAGATTTGCTTTGAATGACTTACTGCTGGTCGCAGGGTATTATTATTGACTGATATGTATTAAGGGGTGATTCCATGTCGGATATTTTAATAATAATACATAACACCTTCTTACTCTATCTCAGATGTTACTGAAAAACTTCAACATTTAGTAAAAGTCCTTGAATATCCACCTTAATCTTTCACCTGTTTTGAGCTGCGTCTTCCGAAGAGCCATGTAAAGTCCAGGATCTGGAACGTCTGGACGTTTCCCTCCCTGATCCATCACTTGAGTCCAATGGCTGAATTACCTCCTCACTCAGTCAAGTTCTCTTGCTAATTATGCCGTTATTTGATTCAGGTGATTTGGACCAAGGACACATCTAAAAGTTGCAGGACTCCGACCCCTGAGATGTGGAAGTCAAGACCCCTGCTGTATAATATTGGCAATTAAATTGACAAATTTTGAACAGCAACTAAGCCCAACGTATTTCTTATCCATTAATTGACAGGTTTTGGATGATGCTAGATGAATACATTTCATCAGATCAAATGTTCTAATCGGTATCTTTCCTTATGTACTACCCTTCTATTAGATGTTTGAATAAAGAAGTAATTTGGGTCCAGTGGCTAATAGGAGGAGATTGCCATCGTTGGTTGCTCTTCCTTCACTAATTTCTCTTCATTAGCAGAGAGTGTCCTGAGTGACTTGTGTCCTTTCGCCCTCTAGTTTCTGGTTGCAGCCTCGGAAGGCGAGTAAACATCCCCACCGGCACTTGAGAAAAGAACCGAGTGGAATTAGAGAGGTGAGTGAAAGTCAAACATGCACCAGCCGCCCTCGCCTGCCGAAGAGATACCAGCCTGAACAAATTAGTTGGAAAAAGATGGTGCGCTCTGGGATTGGCTAGAGAAACACCAGAAAGATGAAAGGAAAAGAGAAGAAGCGGAGAGGCAAAAGACAATACAAATTTCTTTTTCTTTTTTTTTCTAGAACACTTTAAGTAGGACAACCAGCAGCGAAGGCACTATTAAATAAATGAACCCAATTCCCCTGCTCCCCTTAAAGAGGGCAAATCGCCAAGCCTGTTGTTGCTGCTTTAGGGGAATCTATTGATTAGGTACATCAAGGTGAACTCTCAGAGAAATTACAAGCTGGGCTTAAGTGGATTGTAGCTTGTGAGATGTGAAAATGTGGGAAGCAAAAGGACGTCACTAACAAGCTTCATAACCTGGATGATCTCTTTGTCTTCATTGGCCAAAATCTCTGGCTGCTCACCAGGACACTCTGAATTACCTTCCCTCTGCTGCAACAATAGCCAATTTGCCGCCGGTGTTTGACTGGAAACAGTCGGCTGTCTGCTTCCGGGAAAACTGATTGACATTCAGACAAGTGCAGCGAGCTGTGCAGCCCCGTCTCTGCAGTTTTTCCCCCTTTGATTCTCGGCTGAAGAGGCGTCACGCTGTGACTTTGCAGCAAAACTCGCCCGTCCAGCAGATCCCCGTCCACTCGGGCCGCCCTCTAACAGAGCTCTCTCCGTAACATTGTCACATTGTGTACAAGCAGCAGTCCTGCAGGAGATCCAGAGAATCTACTGAGACTTCAGAGGTTCAGCCGCAGTAATTACAGACCAGGACGGTTCTGAGATGCGTCCGCAAGTCGGACCTCTCGGCTGTATTACTGTGTCTGCTTCCACCGGACAGACTCATTTACATGCTGGGTTAGGAGAGCAATAAGCCTTAACTTCCAATGTACATTAAAGTTGGCTTGTGCGTAAATACCTGCCCACTGCAAACATACGGATGGTTTACAAAGTAGAGTTTTGCATAAACCACTGAGACATTTCTGAGATTGAAGTGGTTTTGTGAACGTAGAAGTCCATTTTGTTCTAGCTCATCCTCCTTTTGGACTAACTTATCTAGATTTTTATTCATTAAAGATATTTAAAGCTACAGTACGTAACTTTCATGAAAAAAATCTTTTTTTTTTTTTTTTTTACATATTTGTTAAAACTGTCACTATGTCGTAACAGTATGAAAAACATCAAGCTGGGGGCACTGCGTTGACTCAGGGCTAAAGCACAACTCATGTATGGAGGCCTTAGTCTTTGACCTGGCTGTCACAGGTTTGATTCCCGGCCTAATGACCTTTGCCACATATCTTCCCCTTTTCTCATTACTCACTTTCCTGTCTGACTTCTCTCAAATAAAGGCTGCTTGAGCCAATAAAACTTAAAAAAAAAGAAACCTCAAGTTCTTCTGCCTTCTCCCTGACTGACTCTGTAGAAATGCAACTGCTCCCAGTCAAAAACAACCAATCAGAGCAAGGAGGAGGGTCTTAGCACTGCCAATGATCCTCATGGAAACAACTTACCATTCCAGGAAAATGCGTTGGTCATGCTAACTAGCCAGTTGGGAAGAACCAGCTTTATAGCGTAGCAGAGAGCAAGGGAGAGAGTCTGAGCAGAATACATGAGCATGATTGACAGCGTTAAGACCCTCCTCCTGACTCTGATTGGTTATTTCTGAGTCAGTGGTGTATTTTTGTAGTTAGTATTAGAAGAACTGGGAGATGGCTGAGAAGCTTTTTTTTTTTTTTTACTCTCCCAGATAGTTTGTCTCATATTAAACTGTATATGAGACGCAGTTTAGTTGTAGTTTTTACAAATATGTGAAAAAACATAAAAGTAAACGTTACATGCTGTAGCTTTACCTCCTGCAGGCAATATAATAACTGCATATAACCTTTTAAAAAACATCACGTTAAAGATCCTGAATTTTTATATTTCAACAGAAACTACTTATTTCTCATAAAATGATTATTTTTTTGCAGCTTCAAACCAGCTTCCTGTCACTCTCTTTACGAAGTGAAGGAAGAGCTAAACTGGAAAATAAAAAAATAAAAGCCTGTATGCTCTGTCAGAGGCTGCAGCTCCACACGTCCTCGCCTGCAGCAGATCGGCGAAGCGCCTGGCATCGGTTCCAATGCAGGGATCAAGACAGAAGAAGAAGTGCAGCTTTTAGACACCTGTGATTCATCTTGAAACACGCCACAGTGCGGAATCCTGTGTGGGCTTTTCTATGGTATTTGCCAATAACGGAGCAGAGTTCACATCCACGGCTCTGCAGCTGCAGCTGCATCTGCAGCAGCGCCGTGTCAGTCAGCCTGCCTACATCCTCCATGCTGGACGGCAGAGAGCGGCTGAAAGACAGCAGCAGGAGGACCAAACGCTTTAAATCCATGAAGTACGAGAGGAAAGAAATTAAACACTGACCTCAAGTGGTGACGTTGGAAAAGGTCTCAGAGAAGTGAAAAATAATCTGACTCTGAAAGGCTATGTTTTATATCATTTTATTTTATTTATTGGATTAGGACAGTGCATATTTTCAATCAATCAATCTAAATTATTTGCATAGCATATCTGAGCAACAAAGCAGCTTAAAATGCTTTACACCATAAAAACACAAGAATAAAAAGTCAAAAATAAATAAATACAGTCAAGAACTGAGAAACCAGTGGCAAAGTTTCATACTCAGCATAAAAACCCAAAATATCTCACTCTTCAACCGACAGGACAGAAGACAGAACATATAGAAAAACAAGAAAAAAATGTACACAAGAAATAACTAATCGACAGACAAACACTGTAACAACAGGATACACAACCTTCTGCTCTAAGCAGTGGACGACATTATCAATACAAATGTATTTTTGCCTTGGATATAGTGTTAAATATTTGAAACAAAAACACTGAATATAATTTGAATTTTAAAACCACATTTGGGTTGAATCCTCCTGAATTCCTTTTTGGTTTTTTTTGTTGAAATGTTTTTATTTGCATTTTGAACAAGAAGAACAAAAAAGAAAAGAAAAACCCTGAATGCCAGTACAGGCTTAATGCAGAGCATTTCGAGTCCCTTCCATTGTACGGAAACGCAGTAGTCTCAGTAAAATGAGGGCGACGGGTCTCTGGTCACAAGGCTGTGCTGAGTTTACAGCTGCCATAAAATAATTTAGCTTTATTCCAGCAGTTCCTGAGGCAGAATATCTATTATGCTAATGATGAAATTATGTCAGATTTTACACAGCGGAAATGTGGATAGTTGACTCTATGCATAGCTAATTTGACAAATTAATTTGACCAAAACGTGAATTAAATCTGAGTGGAAACCTGACTGGAGTCATACATACATGAGCCGTAATGGACACCTCCTGCTGAAAAGAGAATTATTCATTCAGTAATTCAGCTGCTGCTTTAACAGTTTGATCTGTATTGACTCAACTTTGATACAGACTAATTCCAGGAAACAGCCTGGTGCTCAATCATGAAAAAAACAAACAAACAAAAAAAACTCTTGATATGTCCCTCCTACTCAATTTTGTTATGGAACTAACTAGAGGCCCAACTAGCCTCTCGTTAGTAACTTGCTAGTATCCATTTGTATTGTGGGAAAAGAAGGAATTAGTCAAGTAGGGGATGTGTATACTTGGCTGGACAGCAGGTGGTCCACAGAATAGGTGGGAGCAGTTTCACCACTGTGGTTCATAACTGCTTAAAAATAAAGAAAGATGGAGGTGGAGTGAAAGGAGAAAATGCTCAACAGCTCAAGAGGAAATTGTGGATAAAAGAGGGAAGGTCACGTCGGTGGTTTGGCAGGATATTTAAAACCAAAAACTAATCGGTAATTATCGATATCGACTGATACGAAATGGTTGTGTTGTGAAATGTTTTTCAGTCGTATTGAATACCCTTAATGTGCAGTTATGAATGCCTTTGTTGATGGAGCTTTGGGTTTTGTTCTTTATTCTTCAGTGGATCTGGATCTACTGTTTTAAACACCGGATTCATTAGTAACTAACAAAACTTACTCCATTCTGAAAGGTTTTCTATGTTTGCACCCAGATATGTTTTTCTGTTTAAAATTAAACAGAACAAGTATCGGCTACATGAACAGTTTCTTACATTCTGATGAGTGCAATGTGCTATTTGTTGTCTACTAAGTTAAATAAAGTACTAAATAAAATGAACTGATCCTCTGCATTATTTATATATAAAAAGACAAAAACACTCTTGTTTGACACCATAGCAGCATTGCATGATTGTTCACAAACTCTCATTAACTCTCTATATTACATAAAATATTAAAATCCAGTGAAATGATACATTGGATCTCCAGCTGCAGTTTTCTTTGTTTTTTGCGGCGTTTGTACTGATGGGCTGGAAGTGTGAAGACAGTACGGTGGTTGGATCAGAGCTTATCTACCACCCAGGCCCTGTGTGCGTTGACTGCCACCCAAGTCTCACATCCACTCTAATTATATGTAAATCTTCCAGGGGGTTTATAACCATACTGGTGTGTGTGTGTGTGTGTGTGTGTGTGAACCGGGTTTTTGTATCCTTGTGGGGAACTATTTCTGTCTACATAGTGGGATTGTGGGGGCCATTGCGCCTTGGGGGGACATTTTCTTGGTCCCTATGAGGAGAAATGCCATTAGAGGTTAGGTTTAGGAGTAAGGTGTGAATTGACTTTTGGTTAGGGTTAGGGTTAAGTATGTGATGGTTAGCGGTAGGGTAGGGTTAGGGTAAGGCTGTAGAAAATGAATGGAAGTCAATACAAATTCCCCAGAAGATATGAAAACATGACTGTGTGTGTGCTTGCGTTTGTATGTGTGTATGTCGTATTTGTCTTGTGTCTCATTTTCTGCTGTGCAACAACGAAATGTGACAATTAGATACCGATTTTGGCTGCCTGCAAATGTCACGTTCTTCATTTCCTTTAAGAGCAAGATAGGGAGAGACGCAAAGTGCCAGGTCAGGTTTTCAGCCTCCATTTGGGTAAATAACATCTTTGGCCTTTAGGTCCGTGTGAACGAGACTGCAGCGTCTCCTGTAAGGACAGCGCAGTCTCATTAGACAGCTGTGCTTTTGAGTGTGTTCCTCAAATACATGATTTCTGCCTGCAGGTGTGTGCCTTTCTCAGCTCAATTAAAATGTTGACATTTTCACCAAAAAACAAGCAAAGTTCTGACATTCATTAAGAGCTGCTGAGACACAAAGAGAGCAGGTTTTATTTGGTGGAACAGCTGGAGCCTCACTAGCACAACAGAAAAGCAAATGTCAATCAGAAGACCTTTGTCAGTCCTCTGCAAGAAGTTTAAAAATATGTTGTAATTTTTCTAAATATTTTTCCTATGAGTGGGTGTCATGTGCTTAATTCCAACCTCTCACTTACAGTAGTCGGCCATTTTACAGAAGAGCTATGGATCAGGGTTAGAATAGTTTTTGGTTTGTCATTGCAGATTAGTTTTATTTCGTTGTGACTTTTTGTTTGTCTAATTCAGTAAGTTTTTATTAGTTAAATATTGTTTAGTTTAATTTTTATTAGTATTAGTTTTTGCATAAGTTGATTAATTTTAATGTACATAATTCAAAACTGTCAAAGTATTATGCTGTGATTATGTATATAGTAGGTAATGAATACTAGACAGAAAATACCAATTCAAGAAATTCATTCAATTACTGTTGAACGACCAACCAGCACTCATAGTGTGACTGTGTCACAACTGTGGCTGAATCCAACACAGAAACAGCTTTAAAGCACTGATTTCCCTGATACCTTAACATGTAAGATTCCTTTCTAGAAGATGAAACATGTCCTGGAATATGATGCTCCAGGACATTCTTGAAGAATAAGCAAATGATCACTGACCTTCTGTACATTTCTGGAGTATTGACTTTTGGCAGCTGCATCACCTAAACACATTGAGGCATCATGATGAACATTGAAAGTAAGGAACAGTAGCACTGAAGGGAGTGACTGTGATTGTCTTCCCTAGTTCTTTCTGGCTTCTAGTTGGAAGAAGCTAGCTTAGAAACCGACCCATACCTCCGTCCTCCTGATGTGCTTTGTGATTTGATCAAATCACTGTCTTTGTCTGAATTCACACTCCATGATTTATACCATTGTGTCATTAACTGTTTCCTCTCACACCACAGCAGACTTAGAAGCATACAAACTCCAGATGCTAACTGGTTTTCTGTGTACATGCTAGACTACATGATGATTGGGGGCATTTACGCAAATATTCTCCATAATAGACTATTTGCTTGCATGTCACTGACCTTAAAAGAAGTAAATGAACTGTAATCCTCTTACCTTGTAAAAAGTGTTTACTGAAAACCTCTGTTGACTCCCAGTCTTTATGATTAGGGTAACTGAGTTCAGACAAAACGCTATGAAAACAAAGGTTTCTTTAGAGTGAATAAGACGACAAAGAAGGATTCATAACTGTGAAGTGAAAGAAATTACAGACCTGAGCCTGGTTTGCATCTGCTTTATTATAAAGAAAATGGCTCCATCTTCTGGCCAAATACCTCAAATGAAGGTGTTTCCCACCCTTCTTGATGCACTGCAGGTCAATGCAGTTTGATGATGTGTTTAGCTTGTTACACTTTTTCTCATTTGCTTCGGTATGTTTCTCAGGTCAGATGTGAAATTCTCAAAATTACTTGTTTAATTTTCAAATCATTGTGCACATAAAAAAAAAAAGTAATTTCCTTGCACAAGTTCCCAATGCTTTGGAACATTAATGCAAGTGACTATCTGTACTTATTTGTTGTTTCCTACATAGCCATCATTTCTGAACTGCTTATGTCATGTTGATCAAAATGCATTTTATGGGTCTCTGTTGAATTATTTCAATCTTCACAATGTGTAATCACAACTTTGTCACATAAGTCTTTAAATGATTGAACAAGTTGTCATAATATGTCAAGCATATTTCTATACATTTTCATCATTTCTAAATCTGTCGTTGCAAATCTGTAAATTGCTCCCAGGTGAATCCTGAGTTTCTCTAAGGGAGTGAAGCGTTAGATCAACCAGTTTTATGAAATAGCTCAATGGTGCATCTCATGAACCAACAACTGGCAAGTATATAGTGTGTATAGCCAGAGCACTGACAATGGAAGGACGAGAATTTGGACGAGGTCAAAAGTCAGAGAAGAATGAGAAGGAAAAGAAGAAGAAGAGTGAGGCTGTGGCAGAAGAGTTGGGGGTAAAATAGAGAAAGAGAACATATAGACTTATGATTCTGATAAAGAGTCACACTTGTACCCCATGTTCTCATTTGTAGGCTCACAGTGACTGCAATTGTTGTCTCCTCTTTGGAGAATCAGCCGGTGACGTTTTGCCCAATTAGATGGAAGCCAGCTATTTTCAAGCATGGACAGCTTAGACATGACGCTGTCAAGTTGATCTCAAATGAAAAAAGTGAAAATTCTCTGTCATAGTGTGCAGCCAACGAGGTATTTTTAAGGATCTTTATGTACAGAATGCTTATGTGAGCCATAAAATAATTAGACACCCGCTTTAATTATTTCACAAAGAAATAAAACGCCAAACAGCCTGAAACCGAAAACCTCCAATCCAATTGGTGGATTTCTTTTTATTAAGTGAAGCTTCTCATTTTCTGTCTGCAAGGAAATTCCCAACCTTCATTTTGACAGGAAATTTGTTTCAGGCTAGTGCATGTATGAGATGAGAACAGTACAATTCTACTGCATCAGGGCGTAGTCCATTGCTTTTGATTTGATGGTTGATGATAGTTGTGGATGTTAAATCTTTCTTATGCAGTCTCAATGTCCAACTTAACAGGTAATCAGTACCAGATAAAGAGGAAGGTGACTCTTAAGCACTATATGTCTTTCTTCACCACCAAAATTCATGGAAAATACATAGAGAAGGAGAATATGATTTACACTTTTTGGAGGACAACATACAGGACAACCATTAAATCATCTGCATACAAATATTGCCTCTGTTATTACTCTAGAGACTTGGTTTCACAGACTCAGAGGTTCTTGTCCAAGTATCTGGGAATAGTGATAATTTACATAAACTGTAAAAAGCTAATACGAGACCAATTTAAATACCAATGAGGTTGAATCAATACTTACGTTGATTGTCCCAAAGCAAATGACGTTACTCAGCCGTTTTATTTAGGTGTGTTTGACCAAGAACGGGTCTAAAGGTTCTCGAGGACAGGAGCTGCCCATCCCTGCTTTAGCCTGATGTTTGCATTTTACAGGGGAGAGAGTTTAATCTGCTTTTCAGGAACAAAGTGCCATTTTATAGCACGATCAAGGAACGTTACCTTCAGTTGTTATGAAAATGAGTCTTTTCATCATAGGCACTCCCAAAAAGCTACTACAAGAGGTTCAAGGATTCCTCAAACATCCAAATGTTCCTCCACTTTAAAACAGCACAGTAAATTGCAAAAATATAAATTCCACTCATGAATGTGTGTGTACACAAAATCAGCGCCATGAAATCAGAAACAATGTGATGACTCAGAAATAACAGCAATGATGCAAAAATTACATGGTTTAGTCTGGTACTGTTATGCACACACAACTCAGCTTTGATGTGAAAGGACTGAAATTTAGATTTCAGCCATCACCTTTTGTCTGATTAATTTGTCTACTATCTATTTGACCACTTGGGGGCACTCATCGAGCATTGAAATTTAATTTTCTGATGATCTGATCATTCTTTCTAAGTATAAAATATATAAATAAAGCAATAAAACGACTCCATCCCTCTGATCTCCAGCACAAAAACTTGTACTTTATTTTTTTTTACCTTTACATCCACATAAGTGTTTTTCAAAAAGCCAGCAAACATGTTCAATTCTATGTATTAGCTGTTAGCTGTTACTTGAAATGATTTTATGTTGACAGGATCGTTATATAGTCTTGAAATTTGCATTGCATATTTGCACTCAAGTGGGGGCTTTTTAAGAGAAAGAGCAAAGTCTGCTTCCAATTTTATAATGGAATGTTGGTGGATAGTAATAAGCCCCAACATGAGTAAAATATGCCATCTCCCTTTAAATCCAGTATATGGCAGAACTGGAGCCGGTTGCTATATTTTTTCCTCATTTTATTTTTTGTTGGTTGCTGTTTTATTTAGTCTCAGTTCAGCTTCCACACCTCCTTCCTCAATTTCCCTGCCACTTTCCTTAATTAGGCTACGTTCACACAGCAGGTCTTAATCCTCAATTCTGATATTGTTTGCTGAAATCAGACTTTTTTTTTCCTTGGTAGTTCATAGTAATTAAATGTGATTTTACTGTGAATTGCTTACCACCTTGAAGGGAGGTAAGCAAAAGAAAAACATTCCCAGAAGAAAAACATTGACAAGAGTATTCTAGATTGTAGATCCTAACAGGAAGGACGCTAATAAAAATAAAGCACAATTAATAGCAACGGCCTGTTGTGGAGCATTGACTGCAACTTCTGTAGGCAGGTCTGTTTGAATATGTAGCCAGAGCCAGGAGTGGTGGGATTATATAGTTCATTGTTTTCATAATTAGAATTCTCAGCCATTGTTTACGTCCAGATTTACAGCGTCTGGTCTTTTTCTGGTGCAGAATTATGATGCACGTCTCACTTTAATGATGGAAAAATCGCACAAAATGAAACATGACTGTTAAGCACATAAACACTTTGAAAACTCTAGGATGTATATCCGATTTATTACCAAATTTGTAAATGGCACAAATACAATTTTATTTTTTATTTTGGAGTGGTGAAAAGATTGGGATTGGTCCATTCAGACTGCAGTGGAAGTCAGATATGGGTTGAACATGGGCAAAAGAAGTAGATTGTCCATTGATTAATACTGGCAATCATAAATAAGTTGTAGTTGTTGTCAAAATATTGTTCCTGAGGCATTATAATACATAAATGAGCACAAAGGAATGAGCTTCAAAAGTTCAACAATTGGAGTGAGGATGAGGCCAACTGACTGACTCACCCCTCCTTCATCTACCAGCATTACATCATTTCATGTTATCCCAGTCTCCCTAACAGCTGCTCTTTATCTGCCAGCACCTCATCGTCTCGCGCCTTCTAAATTTCCATTCACACTCCAAAGAATGCCAAAGAACTTTAATTAATTTATGTAAGTAAAACCTTTAAATTGCTGTTTTTCTCTGTGTGAGTCTCTCCAGGTTAAAATGACGCCTGGGCGTAAATTCCAGCTGGAAGACTCTTCAGCCTCACCTGCATCATCTAATCGCCGTGTCAAGTTCATCTGCCGCCAGCCTATCAGCGTTGGACCATCCACTGCCACAGCCAATCACCAATCAAGCTTCCATTTCTAAGGACCTTCATCCATGGCAGCGTCCACTTTTCAGCCGTGCTCAAGCCATCTCCGCCCCTTCTGACTGAAGGGGTCACAAAGGGCGGAAGGCTTCTTCAGCCTGGCTCCTTCAGGTTTCCATCCTTTCTCCGACCTCCACCACCACTGTATGGGCCCCGGGGGGAAGACGTCTCAAATCAACTTCAATGCTCATCCAACCTTATTGCAATTCACCCTCTGCGGGGGTCCATGCGCCAAAGAACTTTAATTCATTTATGTCAATAAAACCTTTTGATTGCTATATTCTCCATGTGAGTCTTTCCTGGTTGAAATGAGTAGTTTCTAATTACTCATTACTAATTATTGTTCATGATTAATTAAATTCTCCTTTATTCTGAATTTATTTTTACGTTTTTATTTTTTGTAACCTTCTCTAAAATCCACCTTACAAGTGGCTGGCTACGTTTTGGCTCCGGGAAACTAAACCTGACAGAAAGGCAAACTATGTTCACCGTATATCAGAAAATGCTGAGCAATGACACAGACATCCACCACAATTCATCTAAAGTCTTGTCTTCACCTTTCTCTGTCTGCCTCTTCTCCCAAAAGGCCAACTGACTGACTCTGCCAAACACTGACACGATGACTTCTTGACGCCTCACAAAGTGGCCGTTGGAACTGTCATGTCACCTCATGCATCAGGGAGGAACAACAATATGACAGCGCAGTGGTTAACAGTCACGGAGACTATGTGTGTGTTTGTCATGAGGTTAAGAAGAGTTGAAGCTTCCTGAGAATAAAAAAACCCTGGTTTTAATGATCTGTCATGTCTTTTAAAGACGGTTGGAATGCATTAGTTTTACCGGCCAAAAGCAGCCGTACAAACGCTTTTTGTTTTTATATAAATCAAAACGATAGTTTAATGTGTGAAGCTATTCATATTTTCATATTTTGAAGCCAGGATGGTGTGCAACAATTTCAGTGACCAGGGCTGATCTGAGTCCAGCTGCAGGTTGTTGCAGTGATTACCTCATTAATCATTACGTTCGTCGGTAGGGCATATTAGGCAGCAATCATCTTATTTTCAATTTTTTGGGTTAGAACTAGGAACAAAATGGACAACCAAATAGATTTGGAGGATTTTGAAAAGGGTCAGATGTAATGGGTAGATGATGAGGTCAGTGACTTTCCAAAACTGAACCTGAAAGAAGAAACCAAAGGGCCATGGCTCCTTTTTGCATGTGGGACCCCTCAGAAAGTACAAAGTGGCTCCTGCAAACAATTACATGAAACAGTCAAAGGCTCGGACAGGGATGAGGACAATCTCACACTGAGCGATCACAGATCAAGAATTTACATATGGAGCAGCACAGGTGGAAGAAATCAGAAATCAATAGCCAGTAGAAATGGGAGAAATTTTGAGCTGGTGCAACATGAAACAAGGGAGGAGCAGGGAATCCATGACAAGAAGATAAAGGGCAGTGTTATGTATTTTCCAGACACATAGTGCAGTTTTATAGCATAATCAAGTTAACTTACCTTCAGTTATTATAAAATTGCTCTATATATCAAATAAGACTCAAAAGGAATTTGTAATTTAATGCCTTGAAATTGGCCATCTGTCTCTTTAAGAAACTCCTGCTTTTTATGACACTCTGCCTTCAGGAGGACATCACAACCGATCCTCTATTAACTGTTTAGCGTTTTTACCAGCATTGCACTGAGAAGTAACTCCTATAATGAGGTCAGGAGATGCAGAAGTGTTTGCTACTTGATGCTGGCTAGTCTGGAGGAGCTGAGTGGGGGATCGCAGGGGAAGGCTGCTCTGAGAGGCGGAAGCTTGGAAGCTGCAGCTCGGAGGAGGAGCTGCGTCTCGGAGGCGGAGCTAAGTCCACCCAGTTGTTTTTCATAGCTGAATGGTTGGCATGGGAGATGAAAGAATGTCTCAAAAATGCATGAGAAATTCTTTAGTGTCAAAGCAACACTAAAGGTATACATGTGGTGAGGACATAACATAATTTAATACAAAGCTCAAAAAGTCAATTTTACATAGAGCTGGCCCTTGAATTCAGGCTCTGATAAAAAGGTGACAGAATTTAAAGTGCACAAGAGATTTCTGAGCATGAGGTTAAACAGACAGAGCAGTCAGGGTGGCCATTCTGGTCATAATGTTATGCCCACTCAGTGTTCTTCTGATAATACTTTTTGGGTAAAAAAAAAATAAATCCTTAAGGTAGTTGCAGTTTACAGAACAACCAGATGGTGGCAACAATATCACATGTTTCTTTAAAGCCCTATGCTGTTCAGACGTCCTTAAAAATATTGGTTAATTTAACTCATAAGGTTGGTTTCAATCCATATTACAAAATTATTGGTGCAATTGATCATTTCTTTCACCTAACATTTAGTTTTATTTGGATGAGTCTTTGACTATCCTGTAACATGGAGTTTTTTGAAAAGCCAACACCTGGACGTAAATGTTTAGGAGCAATCTGTCAGGTCTCCTCCAAAAAATTCATTAACTCAAGTTGTTTTTAATCCCTGAGATAAAAAGACACTAAGACACGCGACCGCACGTCTTTACGCAGCGGGGGAAATAAGCATTCACACACAAACACACACAAAATCAGCCGCTTAATTGCAGATTTAAAGAAAGGCTCTGCAGCACGCGCACGCGGAGCAGGTGCCGCTCTTTTATTTCCACCTGTTCACAGTTCCGCACGCGCTTCCCGCTCTTTGATGTTGCTGTTTATCTGCCCGCGCGCCGCGGAAGAGAGAGAGAGTGAGCTTTTTACGCACGGAGCGCCTGAGCGGAGCAGCCTCACATGACACCGCCGCAGCACAGCTCAGAGCAGGCTCCGGCTGGCCACCTTCAGCCGCCGCTCAATGAATGGATTACCCGCACATTCGCTCCACGTCGCGGATGATTGTTCCCCCCCTCATCAGCCGGCCGTCGCTGCGATTCCACGGTCGCCTCGCCAGGACTTGCGGACAACTACCGGGGAGGCGGGGGGCGCTGGTCTGAGAGCGGCTGAAGATTGAGTGGACGCGCGGCTGGCCGTCTGGAGAGCTCTCCGCGAGGTCATGGTGTCCACGGCGCCGTGAGAAGTTTCCCCCTTTCCCCCGTCGCTTCGCTCCCCTCCTGGTTTTCCTCGGTTTTAGATGTTCGTCAGCGGGCTCGCGCTTCCTCGGAAATTTCTTCCCCGTTAATTATGTTCACTTTTGCTGCTTTCTGCTACATGCTGTCTCTGGTCCTCTGTGTCTCCCTGATCTTCTTCGCAATATGGCACGTAAGTATCTTTATATTTATTGTTATTTTGTTGTTAGGAGAAGTGCAGGTGAGCCTACGGAGGTATCTGTCCTTTACTCAGTTCAAAGGCAGATGTTTACTGTCTTTATGTGCTCCACCTGTTTCACCTTCTACATGTATTCAGCATTACATCACAGCAGTCCCCACATATGGCTCCTGTACTCTGACCCAGTTTGAGGTTCCTGCGGGGTTCGTGCCAGATCAATTACACAGCCTTCCTCCGAGATCATTTAGGAAACCTTGTAGAGCTTTATCTCTCCATGCTCCTGCTCTGCCCCTTCTGCCTGTAATCATGCCCGAGCTCCAGCATCACTTACTTGTATTGTGATATTTGAATAATTTCTTATTTATTTATTTGGTTTTTTGGAGAAGGTGGGGTGGGGGGACTCTTTGAGCAATATCTCCATCATGCAGAGACTTATGTAAAGACAGATTTGAGTCAGAGTCGGCCTTTTGTGGAAGCAACACCAGGCCCGATGCACTTGGGATGACCGATCCCCCAGCAGTCCCAGCTAATAGTTGGTGTGTGTGTGTGTGTGTGTTCAGACGGGGCTCCATGTGTCTGCTCACAGAGCTGAATTAACATTTAGTACTGGGAGGAGACGACCGTGACTGCACAGTTGGAGGTGATTATGCAGAAAACTGCAGAACAGACCAGACAGAGTCTACAACACCTTTCAGATTGCCGGCAAATGTCTGAAAAAGGGCTGAAACTAGAGCTGGGCGGATTGATCCAAAATATTGGGAATATCGATACCAAATTCGTATCAGGATTGGATCGATACTACTGTGTGCAGGTGGGCAATACTGCCAAAAAATATCATGATACATTGTTTAATATATCAATAATGATACCACAGATGATATTTCACATTTTCAGCTTTTTATATTGGACTTATCCAAACAAATGTATAACCTCAAAGCAGTTTTTTTTAAAAATATTCTTTTATAGTCATCAGAATAAAATTTATATTCAGTCAGTGTTTTGAATTTTAGCTTTATTTTAGATACTTCAATCTCAGATTTCTTATTGAAATTTAGTTTTATTTTTACCTTGCAGTTTTGTTTTGTTTTTTAAAAAAGATTGGTTCTATTTGCTCTCAAACGATAATTTTTTGCACTTTTATTTAGGTAAAATTAGTACAACTCATGTTGATATGTTACTGAAGTATTTTATAGAAACCTATAAACTTTGTCCACATTCTGTCTTACTACAAAACCACAAAAAAATACGAAGTTTGATATACTGCGCTTAAATAAAAAGTATCAGTATCGGCGATACAGACCCTTGGTATCGGATCGATACCAGAATATGCAGTATCACATACTTCTAGCTGAACCAGATCAAAACTTCAAGCATTATTCACATTGCACATTTATTTAGCTTTCTGCTGGAGACACCAGCGAGAACAGATAGATCTTGCAGACGCAGCGCATCATAAGCTGGGGCTCCATACTGCGAGGAAACATAATTAGGAAGAGGCTGTGCAAAGCCAAGTGAGCACGTTAACACCAGCCACCTGCCAAAATATTCCCACTGTTTCACTCCTATCAGTCACTTTTGACAGAAAACCCTCAAGTTCTCATCTGGTTTCAAAGAGCTGAGCAGAGGGGAACGGAAAAGGAAAAAAACCCAAACTGACTCCTGCTCCCATGTGGCCTCATGGATGAGAGGTTAGGGCAGCAATGCTTTGCTAAAAGAGCAAGTATGCTGAGTCAAAGTGCCCAAGGCACAATGAATCTATAACAAGGGAGTGTAAATTAACATTAACATGCAAAGAAAAGTTAATAGGAACAAGTAATGAACAGTCCTGACTGAAGCCCATTAGAAGTTCTTTCAGCGGCTAATATGAGAGGAAAGTCTCTGAAGAGGAAGAGGAAGACAAATGGCTTCACAGAGATGAGCATCTATCAGACGGATCCCATAAATCAAGCCCTACAGGCCAGTTGTAATTAACTTCATGGATCGCTGTGACTTGTGAGCTTTGCTGTAATACTTGGCTAGAGATCTCTGACAATGTTTGCTGCCAAGGGAAAACCTTGTAATGAATGAAAGGTTTTTGTGTTCACGCTTCCTAGCATACGGAAGTGCTTAAATGCCAAAACTAGGAAATAAATACAGGAGCAGTTTCTCTTTAAAATTAAGTAACTTTCTTGTTTTAACGAGACTTAAAACTAGATTTATATGTCACTAAAACCTAAATTTGTTCTCATTTAAATGAAAAAGGTCGTAAGAGTTAAACGGCAACACCTCGCAGTTGTTGCCAGAAGTCCTCTCTGTCCGATGGACACATTTTTATATTCTGTTAAAATAACAGGCTTTCTCATTATAGTGACATAAAACTAGAGAGTTTCTCGTTTTGTATCTCGTCATAACGAGTAAGAGCTCCTGAATTTATTTCCTTCTCCGACAGTTAAACTTCTGTACTGAGATCTATGAAACTGAAGTGTTTTGGCTAACATCGTAAGCAAATTAATGGAATACAATCTATTGTTTTAGAAATAGGCAGTGATTTGAAATAATGAAACAGCACTTTGACTTTACTCAAACATTTTTCAAACTTATAATTATTAACTACTCATAGAAGTTGCCGAAACTAAGGAATACATGTCATGTCATTTCATTGACAATTGATCCCTACGTTTTTAATCTTATTTTGGTGATTTTTTTGGGGGGGGTTTGTTTTTATGGTATTTTTGTGCATGTTTCAGTGGTTCTTTTAAATCTTAAATTGTATCTGGTAATTTTATGCTTATTGTTGCCATCATTTAGGTCTTTTTGTGATTGTTTTGAGTCCAAGTGAAATGACCAACTTATAACTTTTGTGGCCAGTTCAGGACTTCGGTTGTTTAAAATGTGTCTTTTTTATGTCGGTATGAGTTTTGAGGTTTTTTGTTTTGTATTTTTAAGTCTCCAAATTGTTATCTTGATTCTTTTTTCTTGGGTCTGTGTTCATGTATTTTGTAACGAGGTTTTAATTCCATTTTGGGATTTTGTAACTTTTCCAGTCAACACTTCAGTGCTGTTGTTTATTCCGCTCCTTTGCTACTTTGTTCCCACAAGTCACAACCAGTTCTTAATATTTTATGGCGACCTACTTAGTAGCATAAGTATGCCCTATGCATACTTTTGCTTATTTGTCTATGTGTCTTTGTCAAAAAAAAAAAAAATCTAATTATGGATAAAAATTTTATCTGTTTTAATTTTGTTTTATGTTTTACTTTTTTGTATATTTTTAAAATTTGGGATTAGAAAGATACTCAGAGTTGTCAGTTTTGAGTAGTTTGTTCTAGGCAGAAATCTATATGTGAATACTAGAGTATTGGGCTTGTAGGAAGGCAATGCTGGAGCAGTGTTGATGTAAGGCGCTATATCTTCTAATGCCATGGTTAACAAAAGGCAGAAAGGCAATACAGTGAGGGAGGAATTACACACACTATTTCAGTAGTACATGTTTAAAAGGTAATGAAAACAGACAGAGTCAGTATAGTTATAAACTCTTGGATGGGGTGGGCAATTTGGACTTAAGGTTTTATCACAATATTTTATGTTACTACTGTGATAATGATAAAAGTGATGATAAGAAGTGTGTATCTATTTGCTTCTTTTTTCGATAGCTGTAGGCTGTGACTGCATGTCCCAGCATTCATAGCTCCTCAAACACAAATGATGCACTTGAAAAACTTCTCATTTAACCCTAACCCTAAACCACACACAGTTACTGCATTTAATTATATTTTAAAATCTATTGGTACACTCATTGGACAAACAATGGGGCAAATAGTAAAACTAACAATCCTGACAATACGGACGGTTTTAGGCGGTTTTTAAGGATCAAAAATGAGAATTTATCATGAAAACAGTAAATCAAATTCTTGCCATAGTAAGACATTTATCACGATTAACGATTCAATAAATGCCCACGTCTAAAACAGTAGTTAAAATCAGTAACACAGACACAACCCAGCTGTATAACAGTGAAAACCCTTCCTGTGACTTGTAGCCAGCACCGAATTGAACTGAAATGTAAAGGAGGGCATTTCTGCGGTGCTCAGTCACTATTTCTACCTCTATCTAATAAGGGTTCTTTTCCCCTCTACGTCATTACATTTAAGCTTAACTGGTGCTGTGACAGTGCAGAGCATTATTCATGACTCTCACCACTGAAGTTGAGTTGCAGGCCCCCAGCCAGACAGCACTCATACAGTACATGACAGGCACATACAGTACACACTGATCTCAGAGTTGGTGTGACTGCTTATGCCTCTCTAACTAGCAATATGTTCACAAAAAAAGTATTCTAATCAGGTGTGCAAATTCAAGCCAAATTCCCAGCATGGTTGGTCTGTACAAGTCTCCTTGGACCATGCATAGAAGATCTAAATCAACTGGGAGACATACTATTTAATTAAATAAGCTGAACTCTTTTCTCCTCTGAAATCCCGTTATATTTTTGTCCTGGTTGGGGGAAGAAGGGGAGAACAGCTAAATCTGTTACAAGTTATTACAAACTCATTTGGCGTCTCAGCTGGACGCATTGGTCCATTAGGAATAGTGACTGTCATATCAATAAAAAGCACGCCTCGGGATGTAATGACACTTTGAATGTTACACTTCGAACCAGCATGGAATCAATCTGTTCCTTCTAGGAAAATGAAACACTACAACTCCCAATGAGAGCACAGACATTAGAGTTTATGGAGGCATTTTAATTAACATGCGAGGTGAACTGCGACCTCTGCTGAGCGCCGCAGCCAAGAGCTTCGACAATCTCGCTGGGCTCCAGCGAGTTTCGTCCCGTGTGAAAAAAGCAGCCCGTAGTGTACTCTTCAGTGTCATTAAACCCTAGAAGCACAGCAGACAATCCCCAATGAATCTCAGACAGACAGACTGGCATCATCCACTCTGTTGTTGGGTTCTATGATAATGTGACTAGTTGGCTGAGAGGTTTACCAGTTGCATATGCCTTATTTTATTTATATACTCCCTTAATACTGCTATCAGCCATAACATAAAACAACAGAAATGCATGATGGACCAAGTATTTTATTTATGTTTTTGTAGTTATCTGGTAATGATGACAGCACCTTCATAGAATGGTGAAATTCATCACAATACAATATTGCAAAAGAAAAACTTCCCTTCACTAAGTTCAAGTTTGAAATGATTCCTTCTAAGAAAAATTACGTGGACATCATGAAATATTCAGTTTGAGATGTTTGCCCTTAAAACATTCGCCGTTAACATTTAGGCTTTCTTTTCTTTTGTCATTTCATTCAAGTTGTTTTTGTCTTGTTTTAAGAATATATTTCGCCTCACCAACGCACTTTAAATAGCTTTAATTGCCGAATACAACTCAAGTATTTTCTGAATTTATTAGCAGATTGGCATGACGACAGTGCCACACAGGGTGATTTGGTGCTTGTGTCAGCATGGATATGAAGGGAACCATATAAATATTAATGGTGCTTGTGGTTTTTTCCTCAGAAATTAGCCTGATTTTGCATCACAGTGATATTTTTGACAAGTACAGGGCATTCCCAAATCCAACAGAGGTGTGGTATGAATAATCGGTAAACCTCTCACCGCCACAGCATGCGGTGATCTGTTACTGACTGTGGTGTTCTCAAGAAGGAGGGAAACAGATTGTTTTGGCCACAAAAGGAGAGACTGACAACAGGGACAGAAAAGAGCATTCTGACCGGAGAAATCTGGATTATGTTCCCCCAATGGAAGCAATATTTGAAGGTAGACTTTAATTGTACAGTCTGGTTTGTTCATTTGATCTGAAGCATCTCAATCCATCTATTGTGTTTTCGATGTCACCATGGTTCCAAAGACAGAAATTTAAAGACGTATGAAGACGTATGCCTTCGTGGGGTTCCGAAATGACGCTCCGGTGTTAGAAGGATCAATGTTTTCTGACAGCTTAAGGTGAAAAGTCCGTAGATCGATCATTCTGTTCTGTGGGAAGGCTCTGACAGCACTGGATGACAAATGAGGAAAATAATGTTTAGTTTTGAGGTAGAAAGTCAGTGTTTGCGCGGTGCTCAGGTGAATTACTTGTGTTTCAGTGGCAGCTCAATCCATCAAACTTCCATTCAGTGTTCTTGGTGCCACCGTCTTTGGCTCTGACTGAAATCAGTTAAACACTCAACATTTACCAGAACAATTGGAGAGAATCTGTAGTAAAACATATCATATTGCATGTTATTGTATGTTTCAGATCAGTCCATATCAAAAGTCACTACCTGAATAGCCTTTTTCTGACTCTCAATCATACAAAATGAAATTTATCTAGAGCCACAAAAAATTCTAGTTGTTTGAAAAATGGATGGACCTTTTTTCACCTGTGATGTACGTTTTATGGTTTGAACCCTAATTTTTAACGTGCTTAGTTTTAAGAGGGGGGAAAAAACAAAAAAATTGAGAACGAATTCATCCTGTATCTATGGCCACGATGGAAAAAAAGCTAATAGTTTACAAGTATAAAATCAAACAGAACAAAATGGCAACAAGAACTGGACAGCGCCTGATTTGACCTGAAGCTATTCAGGCTTTTAAATGATCTTAAAGTTAATTTTGTTAAATGTTGCTTCTTTTGAAGTAAATCAGATGACGACGATCACTATGTTTGACGTCATCGATAATCTATGTCCTGCAGATAAAGACTAGTTTAATAAACAAATCAAAAAACCCTCTGATTTTGTAATGTATCACCAATGTGGTTGTGAAAATGACTTCCTGGCAGCAATAACAGTGGCTACTGTTGGTGTGGCTGGTTTGGTAAACCGTGGATCCAGATGTTAATTAACCTCTGCCAGCTCCTCATCCATCACTGGCTCTGCCCTTCCATTGTTTCCATTGTTTCCCGGCACAGTGCAGTCACCTGAGGATTATGTCCTCCCTCTTTCTCCTCCACTGCCATTTTCCTCCCTTCGCTTCTATTTCACCTGCCGCTTCTGCGGCTCCTTAGATTTAAATAATAAATTAGGTTTAACATCCAGCTGGGGAAGTGAGCAGTTTAAAAAGATTTACTCCTTTTTCCCGATTGTTTATCTGGATGTGATCACACTACCGAACCATCCGGTTCTTTTGAACGGCCCTTTCCTCTGACAGGACTCAGTAAGTCGTTCTTTCTTTTTTTTTACAACTGTGATTGCTTACACACTGCAGTGGCGCTTATCATTTTATTTGATTTAAACATATATTTAAATAAACAAGAAGAAAGGGCTGGACGTTCTGGTGATGTGTCACGGCGGCTCTGTGTGCTGCCTGGATGCAAGTCTGACACAGGATGGTCACAGTGGACTTTCTTCTTTCTTGGTTTCTTCTTCTCCTTGATTAACATTCATAGTTGAGTTTGTTCACTGTTAGTTAGTTGCTTTAATTGTTATATTTAATGGTCTGAAAATGATTGTTGGTTCAAATCAGCTCAAGTCTACTGTTTCCCTCTGTTACGTTTTCCCTTTATTTTGTTTCAATGCTACAAATAGCACTAACATGTCAATACAAACAATACTTATCAAAACTACAAGGATTTTTTATATTTAGGAATTTAGTACTTTATGAAAATATATACATATTTTCTTGATACGGATTATTCTGTTTTTTTTATTTTAACATTACCCACAAAAACAATTAAAATAAGACTATATTACAGATAAGATGGTTTGTTCTAAAAATGTCCATTGACAAGGTGTAGCCTTGCCACAGTTTTAAGCTTAAAATCATGTCTGACTAACCGACTTTCACCTGCAGAAGAAATGACTTCCATCTAGTGAGGTGAGGAGACATTAGAACAATATTAATATGGGGTCTAGGAGAAACTAACACACCTCAAATTTACTATTCAGACCAACTTGAAAGCCATCTATAAAAAATATTTAGAAAAAGTAGAAACTTTAAAAATACTCATGAATTGGATGTTTGCTAATGAAACCTTTCCATGAACCAGTCCTCTAAAAGAGTGAAGACATCTTTTGAGTAGAAGACGGGTTTTAGAGTAATTGCTCTTATTTCAAGGTTTCCACGGATCGATGCTAAAATAATCCATGTAAACCTTTTATCTAACCACTTTTCAATGTTTTAAGCATTAGAAAAAGATTTTCAGAGCCACTAAAATGTGGAGTGGTTTGGAAAGAGAAAGAACAAAAAAAGAAAGATTATGACAAGGTCAAACGTTTGCCTGTTTGTGACTAACGGCTTTAATGTTCCTGATAAACTAATATTTAAAATGTTTAGGAATATGTCTGGAAAACATATAGAAACAAGTTCGATGGATGATTTAGAAGAAAATCTCAGCGTCTCCATACATTACCTCACACAAGCAAAGTGTTTTCTTTTTCATGTGCATCATTGTTTTCCATAATATGCTATGAATATGAGTATTCACCGTCTGGCTGTAACTGAGAAACATTTTCTAATAAATGTCTTTCTCTGACCTCACAAAAATGTATAGAAATAAGATGTGTTCATTTTATTTGTCCTGTTCATTGATATTTCAACTTTGTTGAAATAACGACCAAAACAATAACACTTTTTCTAATTGAAAATTGGATGTGAACATAATTTACCCCCCTAATATACAACCGAGACGGAATCATGAGCAGCATTTACTTTATAAACAGACTCAAATCTGTAAAGTGCAGAATATCCACGGGCAATGACAGCGGTTTTATTTTTTTATGTTTTATTTTTGCCCATCCAGTCTTGTTTTTCTGGGAATGTTGATTCTAACAGGCTGCTTTGAAGGAGCGAGTGGCTTGCAGAAATAACTAACAAACTGGCACACGGCTCCTCTTGGCATGACCAATTCTGCATAAGCAGTTCGTTTCAGTGCAGACTGTGGCTGCTAGCAGGCTGTCACTTTCACATTGTGTGTGTGTGTGCGCGTGTGTGTGTGTGTGTGTGTGTTTTATGTCTGTTTAAAAAAAAAAAAAAAGTGTAGCCAGGGACAAATACTGGAATCCAGAAGCTTAAATTATTTGCCACTGCACCGATGTAAATTTGTAGATGAATTAAACAATTGTTTCTCATCAATCTTACATTTGTTTAAATGAAAATATTTAGATTAAATTCAAGGTTCAACATAATTATGCACTTTAATCACAGTTATTCAGTAGGTTATTAAAATTGACAAAGCATGTTTTCTTATCTGCTCCTCACAAAACAAACCTTTAATTTGCATGCTTTCCACAGCAAGACCAAAGATCTCCTATTAAGACTTTATTCTTGTAACTTCATTTTGCATATATTTTTTTCTTAATATGGCCCTACTAACTTATGCATTAAGCCAAATGGTAAAATAGTTTTTATCTCACGAAAATCCTGATGAATGCATGGAGTCACATCTGTTGAGTTTGTTTGGAGGTTTAAGAAACTAATTCCAGGTGTGGCTTTTCATAATAAGAATAAGTAACTACATTTAATAACAGCAGTAGAGACTATAGTGGTTTTATCTAGTTGAGAAACACGGCTAACCGTGACGTTTGATGCGTTCTCTGTATCTTGTGGACTTTACTGACTGTTGGGGAAGTGCTTGTTATGCTGCTGCCTTAGCATGAGGCTATCTGCTTTCCATTACCCGTAGAATTGTGCAATGAAATTCCAATAATATATTTGTTTAATGGAAACCCTCCAATTTAAATAAAAAACAAAAAAAAAACCTCATGTTTTTCAATAAAAAGATATTTGCTAACATGAGGAGTTTTTCAGCCGCATGGAAGTAAATGTATTTCACAAAACTGCAATGGAAACACTTTTTTCGTATCACACGAGTCACATGATCAATTACTACTGGCGAAAACCACAAAGAAGACGCCAGGAAGCAGTAAAAAGATCATGATTGATTTTGGGGGGGGGTTTTGACAATGTGTAACTGGCTCCACCAGAGCTCTCACACCATCACACAGATCATAAAATGTTGTGTCATTCTAAAGTGTTGAATCCATAACTCTTCTATAAAATGGCCGACTACAATTTCCCCAAAATGCTGCATACGTAGCCTCTCCCAAGTAGGCGGGCCTTGTTCATCCATGAGCTGAATAAGCCGTCGACCTCTCCTCTGATGGCTGATAGATGATGAACGCTATCACCATGACTGGAATATGGATACATCTCATGTAACCGTTTACATCAGTCACAGGGATAATTTATCGCGTGAACAAACTTATTCGAGTGTGATTTTGGGAGAAATGTGAAATTGTGTTTTTTTTCCCGACATTAGCAGAATAGCTAATGTCGGGAAAAAAAATGCTACAGAAGAACAAATATTTGCGCACATTTCTAATGGAAATGCAATTATTTACATCCTGTTGTTCCCATACCCATCATGAGGCTGTAGCAAACCAAATTCATCCAGATCAGAAAGACTTTCCAGGAACTTTCTAGAAACTTAGCTTGGTCATTGTGTACAATAGTCACATAATGATTGACAGAAAGGACTGAAAGATACCACACTGACTGGAGCTTTGACACAGAACATTTAGTGTATGTTGTGTATTTCCTTTATGTGCAGAAGAATGTGTAGGCTAGGCAAACGCATGTTTCTGCTCTGCTTTCATCTGCCTCTGCAGAAGAGTGTGTTTCTGTGCATTCACAAACACTTTCTGTTTGGATTGATGAACACTTTAAAGCTGTGTGCATGTGCGCGCGGGTGTGTGTGTGTGTGTGTGAATTGGTCGCCCATGAGGAGCAGCCTAGGGGGAAGCTAACACGCTGCATTCGAGCCAAGCAATGAGCCAGGATCACTATTAGGATCCGCTGGGAAATAACACGTAAAGAGCCATCCTGCAGTGTGGGGGCGAATCCGGGGAAATAAGCCAACGCTGGTGTAAAACTGTCTTCTCCCTGAACACATGCCACTGCTTCCGCTGTGCTCATATACCTCCGAATGCATGGAGAACTTCCTGTGGCACACACCTGCTCATCTTAAGTTTTATTTTCCTGAACACACACACACACGCGCGCACACAATTTGAAGTACGTGTGAAACACAGCGAGTGACACACTCATATTATTCCCATCAGTGTCTTTCTTGCTCTCTCACGCACACAAACAGTCCTCTCCTGAGGCTCTGCTCGTCTGGCCTCAACATCTGCTTTTACAGTACCATCACATCTGCTGCTGCCAGGGTGACACCGACGGATGTGATGCTTTTGTTGATCTGTCGTCACTGGATACATGAGCTCAGTGCGCTGGTGGGTGGATACCAATCCAACGTGATCTTATTCTCTAAGTCTGTTATATGCCAGTTTTAATCAATTTGAACTTTAACCAATTCTACAGCTTCTGAAGCTACGTATTTGTTTGACTAGGGCTTCGCAAGGGGGTTCTGTAGCGCACCCCGGAAATGTCACAGCACCTCCATAATACCCCCATTTTCTTTTTTTATCCAAGTTAACATTCTTTAATATGTGGTTGTTGTGATAATTTCCTTGCAAACACAACCAATAGTTATGTATTTAGGGAAAAAAAAAAGAAAATCCCATCCTGCAACAGGAAATGAAGTTGCATGCCTATTTTCATTTCCAGTAAATAATTGAAAATATGGCACACTGATAAATCAGACAGCCCATCAATCACCCCTGATTTCCTTCATTTTGGGAGCTCGGTGATCAGCCGACACATACGTACATATGAAGCTGATCTTATCTACCTTGGAAAAGATCTAAAAATCTGCCACTGTCCTCATCTGCTCTGCCTTTAGAGAGGTTTGACTGACAGACCGATCCATCAGGTCGCAGTTAGCAATAGTCACCCCAGTGTTGCCAACTTATCCAGTATCTTGCTATATTTAGCAACATTTCAGGTAAAAATAAANGTGCTGTGGTGGCGCAGGGGTTTAGCACGCCCCACGTTTGGAGGCCTTAGTCCTCGACGCGGACGTCGCGGGTTCGACCCCTGGTCCCGGTGACCTTTGCCGCATGTCTTCTCCCTCTCCTTCCCCCCTTCCTGTCAACCTGCTGTCACAAAAAATACGAGCCACTAGCGCTGCAAAAACTCTTCGGAGAAAGAAATGGTAAAGAAAAAAAAAAACACTTTCATCCGAAAATTGTAATCAGCAGGTCAGTAAACAAAGATTTTTAAAGATTGGTAATCGGCGATCAGTCAGAAAACTGAAGTCTATTTGAAAAGAACATTCAATGTAAAAAATGGATAATTTTCTACGACCCAAATTTCCAATGATGACATAAACAACCTGAGAGGAAACTGTGGATAAAACAGGAAAGGTTACAACACCTGCTTGTCAGCATGCAAAACTTTACAGACTTTTTTAGACAAAAATCTGGAAAAGTATTCTGGTTCATCACATAAAATCCCAGTAAAATTCACCAAAGCTTGTGATTGTGAAGTGTCTAAATGTGGAAGCTGTAAAGTGTTGATAGATTTTTAATATATGGACTTGAGAACACTGTAAAAAAAAAGAAAAAAAAAAGAAGTCCGGTTCAATAAGCCGGGACAGTGAGATGAAATTCTAAAGCAACGGCATTAGCATTTTTATTCCAAAGGTTCCATCATGGGGCAGGTCGTGGAGTTCAGACCCGACATCACATCTGAATAAAGAAAGCTTAGTTTCTCACAGAGGGAGAGGGATGAGGTGTTTCCTTCAGTCAGACGTATCCACTGCTGTATTAGTTGGAGAATGACTCAAACTACAGCATGCGGCCATCGTCATGGCCACTTGATGGAAATGTCAGCAGTAAAATTATTTCCATCCATCCATCCATCCATCCATCCATCCATCCATCCATCCATCCATCCATCCATCCATCCATCCATCCATCCATCTTCTTACACCCTTGTCCCCAGTGGGGTCAGGAGGTGCTGGTGTCTATCTCCAGCTAACATTCCGGGCGAGAGGCGGGGTCACCCTGGACAGGACGCCAGTCTGTTGCAGGGCAGTGAAATTATTTTTATTTTAATATTTAAAAAATCTCTGTACATAAAAGAGCAGGGTGATATTTTGCACAGACCGGGCGTCTGCAACCTGTGGCTCCGGAACAGGAAGTGGCTCTTTAGACTTTCCGCAATGGTTCTTAATAACTTTAGATAAAAATGAAAAAGAATCAGGTCAAGTTTTAAATATAGATATAATAACAGATGCAGTTTTTTCAGTTTATTTCTACAGTATTTCCACTAAGAATGACTCTAAAAGTACTAGTCATATGCTTTTACAACATCTGTTAATGTGGTTGGAATGTGTTTTTTTTTTTTTTTTTTCATTTTTTGTGATTTCCTGTACTACAGAAAAAAAGATAAATCTTTTTAGCTTTATTTTTAAGTCCTAAAAATATTGAAAAAAAAGATGTTTTTGTTTTTCTCTTTATGACAGAAAATTTCCTATAGTAGATATTTATCTAAAATGATAAGTTGACTTGTTTTCAAATAGTTGTGTGACATTTACGGTTCTAAGCGAGTTTTATTTAGCTGGCCTGAGAGTAAGAATGTCTCTGTAGGTGCATGCACACGCCACATGGACTTTCATTCATTAGCCCGGCTGTTAGTCCAGAATGAAGGATATGACCACATGCAGTCCAGCTCGGTGAATGAATCCTCTGCAGCCCGTTGGTAATAATGACGTGCTTTCCCTCTGAGAATCCTTCTTTGCTGCCTCATTTCGTTTCCCATTAGATCACTCAACATGTCTTCCTTTCTTCTCCCTCAGATAACGGCTTTTGACGAGCTCCAGGCTGACTTTAAGGTGCCGATCGATCAAGGCAATCCACTCCATGCGGTAGGTGTTCATTCTTTTGTCATTTTTATTCACCTTTCATCACAGTGGATTTGAGTTGAGGTGAGCTGTATCACATCACGAGTTTCTGAATGCTTGATCCATCGGCTTGTTGGCAGGGATAGGGTTAAAATCCTGTCCTGAGGAATTGTCAAAGTGAAAACCAAGAATTCAACATTAGTCATGAAATCTAAGCAAATCCCACAGAAGAGCTCAAGATAGTTTTTGCCAAAAGAAGGGCAAGTAGCACTACACATGCTTTCATCTTACAGGTTGGACTTTCAAGAGACGTTGTGAAACGGGAAGTTAAATTAGAAGGGGCGTATGAGGATTGGTAAAACTTCAGCCAAGTTACAGTAATTGGAGCGAAAAGAGAAAAGAGTGAAATTGCAAAAAAAAAATTGCAATAGTCAGATTTGAGGAACTGTTGTGATTACTCGTGAAAATTGCAAGTCATCGCAAAATTTGCGAGTTATAAGTGACGTTGCATTAATAGCTGCGATCGTAGCATCCCAATTTCCTGGAGGGGCTGGATATCCAATCACTGTACTTAGAATTAGCAAAGTTCATTTAAGTTGCTAAGTTAGTACAGATCCAGCTCTAACAATAGTTTGAATTAAAGTTGAAGTCAGAGATCTTTTAGAAGCCATTTGCCTGGTTTATCTATTCTTAAACCAATTCTGATGTGTGTTTGAGATCATTGACCTTTTGGAAAACCCAACTGTGTCTGAGTGCCAACCATCTAACTGCTGATTTGAGACAAGGTTTGAGGTAATCGTACATTATTGGTAGCAAAGCAAACAAATCTACCATGATTGACAGTTGGTTCAATGTTTTTTCACCTTGACTCTTCCAAACACATCCCTTGTCATTGTGGTGAAACATCTCAGTCCTTGTGTTGCCTGAACATAGAGCTTTCTGAATGTGCTTCCTATGTAATGCTTAAAAAACATGGACTAGGACTGATAGCTGAAACTGTGCACAGAAATCGACAAATTTAAATGATGCCTACCAATTCTGCCAAGAGAAGTGATCAAATATCTGTAAAAGCCACAACCAGTTGCCATTCACATTGTGGATGCCAGATTCTTGACTATCCTTTGCATGCCTTGCTCATTATTGTCTTGTAAGACAGTAAAGTAGCGTGACAGTACAGGGAGATGACAGGAAGTGAAGTAGTCGTGGGTGATTTAAACTTCTTGACTTTGGAAATTACATTACTGGGTGTTTTTGTAAGCAAAATCTTATTTTCTTCTGCTTTTTGTGTCAATTAAAATCCTCTTGCAAGTCACACAAGCAAGTTGTTCTACAAATCTTTTTTTGTGTCGCTTCAAAAGTTTGCTTTCACCTTTAAAACGGTCGAGAAACAATTTGGAGAGGTTATGGTTAAGAACGTAGAGTAAAGCTGGCCTGCTCAGACAAGCTTCCTCTAATAAAGTTGTTTAGGATTCTGCATCTAAATTCTTCTCCTTTGAGTCTTATGGGCTTTTACTAACTCAATAATGCATCACAAAGCACCAGCAGTTGGTCTGAAGGTGACTTTGACTTAAGAGGTCTGCAAAGTACAGTTTCTGTGGCGTAATGACTTCTAGATGTCTTTGGGGATGAGCAGAAAAAGGAGGACAGAATCATTAGAGAGGGAGTAAAACTGAGAAAAAAAGGGAACTTGGGTGAACATTAAATTGAAGAAGGAAGCAGGTAGATAGGCAGAGGAAGACCTGGCTGAAGAAGGATTTTTGAAGAGGCATAACTAAATTAGTCAGCTTGAAAGGTATTTCAAAAGTCTGACAGCAGTGCATAAGACAGATTTCTCCCCCACTCAGAAGCACTTTCATATTTTGTCATATTTGCATATCATTATGCAATAGAGAACGCATCAAAGAATCCAGCAGGGGAAACAGGTACAAAAGGTTTCATCTAATTTTCCCTTGCTTGAACTTTTCTTTCCCTCCGTCTCTCAAGATTCCCGAACCCCTCCTTTTCCTGTTCCTCACCGCTGCAGTAGGTTGAAGACGTAGCCCTGAACTTCCTAGCCCTGAAAGACGCTTTCATGAAGTTGCTATTAATTGGATTTTTAATTCAAGCTTAACTTCTGTTTTATTTTCTTCCCGATGTTTATACAGCCAAACCTGTATGCACAAAACCAATGAGGATGATACGATCCTATCTGAAAAACATAGACATTTATGACAACTCTTTATGTGAATTATTATATGTTGAAATGTGAGATACACCTTTTGATTACTTTTTGTTGAAAAATATTTGTTGCAATAAAAATAATTTCTTTCAATAAGTATGTTTTATCTCTCAGGTGGTACAAGGTCTATCCACTTCAGTTGTTAGTGTGGGAAGGAGACTCAAGGTTAGCTTGTTCAACATCATTTAAGTCTTTGAAAATAATTTCAGAGGAAGAAAGATCTTAACTCTATCAGTGAACATACAGGATTTGAAAATATTAGCAGCCTTTAGAGAACACCAGTTGAATCTAATGAACATAAAAAAAAATAAAAACACAATCTATGTCAATGGTTTTGTAATCCAGACAAACAACACCTTTAAAATGTATATTTTTTCTAAATGAGTGCAGAATTTGCACTAGCCTAAGTAATATAAAGACAATGTTGTCAAATTGTGATTGATAATATTTTTAACTTTGTGCCTTTTAATCCTTTGGGTGGTAGATGTAACGGTCAGACAGAGGAGGAAGTGGTTGGGTTGTCCCGTCCCATTAGACCGTCGGTTCCCAAAACCACACACACACACACACACAAATCTTAAAGAGTTTTGACTCTATTGACTCTTCAGAAACTTGGGGACCTCTGTACCTTATGAACATCATCATTCACTGACCCCAGTCTGTGATTTTACAAGGTCTACCCACTTTATAGCTCAGTAGTTGTCATTCCCAAAAGCTTCCGCTAACCATGGAATATTCAGTAGCAAAGAGATTTTATGAAGAAAACTGCACAGATGGCATTTTATCCTGGAACCATGCTGGAATTGGTGGAAGCAGCCTGCATGCCTGGAATCTACAAACCTGGAGTTAAGGATGGACCGATCCACTTTTTCACTTTCGATACAGATATCTGAGGTTTAGTATCGGCCGATACTGATACAGAAAAAACAGATGAATTGACTTAAATCATTTCTTTTTTAAAACGCTGACATAAAAAAAAAAGATCTGCTAAAACTGTACCAGTATAGCAGACTTAAATACACCAATATCTTCACAAGCTTAGTCAAACATGTAAAAACAACTTAAATTATTTCAGTTAGTGTAATTAGGAGGATAACAGCCAATGGAAAATAAATAATAAAGAAACTGATTAAAATAAAAGGTTGGCTACCTTCGGTCAAACATGTAAAAATAAACTGCAACAAACCTTCTTTCAGATGGTCCAGAAAGTGGAATTAGGAATTTTAATGTAATGTAAAGTAATTAATAAAACATGACGTCGTTCAGAGGACAAAGCATAGAATTAGAATTAATAGATCTGCCCTTATGGATTGGGCACATTGTCACCAATACCTGATCTAGAATGTTTTTTTCAATATCAGAACTGATACAGATATTTATGTGGGATCAGTGCAGCTCCAGCTATAAACATACAGGATTCTTTACATTCAAACGTTTTTCCTGGTGTAAGTTTGGGACATCTTTATGGGGCAAACACCCAGTCACAACTGCTCACTGTGTGTCCTCTGATGGATTCATGGCTGTCCTCCCAGCTTATCTTCCAGTCTTTTACGGGAAATTGATTTCACAGCCGTTAACATTGACGGACATCCACCAACTCTTTGTCATCAGGGCTTCATTGTCCAAGCTGGTGTAAGGCAGTGCTGCTAAATTTGCTCTTAAATTGCCCTGCCTGGATAAATGAGGGTCGGTCTAATGTCTCCGCCTCATCTACACTCTTCACGCTAGTTTGGAGATCAATTACTGAGCAGGGATTTTGAAAGTCATTCAGCCTAACTGCCCCCACATAACAAACAGAAATAGGCCCCATGCAAAAACTGGATGTCCATGAAAATCTTTTACAGAAACTTCAGGTCAATCAGCCTAGATCCATCATACTGTTAGGACAAGATCCGCACCACTGTCAGTGGCTACCGGTATTGCTAAAGTACAACAGACAGAGGATCTGTCTGTTGTACAGACAATAAAGTGCACTTTATTATCTGTGCACTTTATTATCTGTGCACTTTATTAGCACAGATAATAAAGTGCTATTATCTGCACTTTATTACTCTGACTATCTCAAAAATGTCTGACCCAAATAAATTAATTTAAGAATTGAATTTGAATTTCAGAATTGAAATTGAATGATGAGAACTGATACTGAAAGTAGCTATTGGGCTGACAAGAATTTTCACTCGGATGAAATACAGCTTCAAAGCAAATACATTCAGTTTCAAAATATGAAAATCTGTTTTAATTTAGTGACACTCATTTCTAAACCATTGAACTCGATTTCAAGTTATGCTAATTCAGATTCAATTTCTAAAAACAGTTATTCAAGTTGAACAATTCAGATTCGGCAATGCAACGTCCAATTGAACTCGTTCAAATTCAGTTTCTGACACACAATGTTCTGCCAATAGAACAGTTCTATCAACAGTAGCTGCGTTTCCATTACAATTGAGCATAAAGCTGTGTAGATATTCCACTAATATTGAGGAAAACACAATTTCACAATTGTGTTGTTTCCATTAAATAAGAAACGTAATTAAAATCACATGTGAATGAGCTTCTTTGTGATCCTCCAACTACTTCCTGTCATCTTCTTCTTTGTGGTTTTCACCAGTAGTAACATCCGGTTGTTGATCTTGTGACTTCTGCAATGCAAATAATGTGTTTCCATTGCAGTTTTGTGAAATAAACCAATTTCAATGCGGCTGAAAAACCACCTCATCTTAGAGGTGATGAGCTCTAAGCAAATTTATTTTCAAAATAAATTTGAAATTAAATTCATTTTCAAATTAATATGTCAAATTGCGCAATTAAGTGGTTGCTGGAAACGCCGCTCCTGTTTGACACAGAACTTCCAGGTCTTGATGAAATGCTCGACACCCGCCTAGCTAAAGTCAGACTGAGGTCCAACCTGAACAAACTCATGTCCTTATCAGCCACTTATCTTTGGATAAAACCCCTCGACTCTCATCAGTCCTCATTATCTGTTCTGTTTAACGAGGCAGCTCCATCATATGGTCTCTTATTAATGCGCAGAACCTTTTTTGATATTTCTATCGGGTTAATCAAGCATTAATTTCACTGTTTTGTTTTTAGACATTCAATTTGCTGCTCTGCTGTGTATTGAGACGTGACTTGATGTTTGAGGCTCTCCACACAGCACCCTCCCCTGTATTTGGCACAGCTGGTAAAGACTTGTTAAAAGCCCTTAAATAAATGGTTGCTATGGAGACCCGGTGGCAATAAGATGCCACTTTTTGTTGCCATCTTCTAATAGCAAGCTTTTGAGATTTTTTTTTACCTCCCTTATCTTCCCTCTAATCCTCTTTTCTAACCACTTACCTCTCATTTACCTTTTCCCTCTTTATTTTTTACCCTCACTTGATGCTGAGAGCTGCAGCAAGTGAGATTTTTATCACGTCTGAAAAGTTGATTGTAGCCTAGCTTCATGTTTATCACCTCAAGTGTAAAATGTCTAGAATGTCTGATTGGTTGTTTCTGGCAGAGCGGTGCATTTCTGCAGGCGGCAGTAGAACCACCAGGAGGAGACAGAGGAACCTGAATTTTTTTCAGATTACCTGTCTCACTTTCTGTTGTCATGTCATGGGTGACAGTTTATCAAATATGTAAGAAACATGTTTCTTTTAATAAAACTTACATACATATTACATAAAAAGTGGAGATTTAATTAGCACTCCCTTCTCCTGGGTTTTAACTACGGTACATTTACATTAACACATGTTGAACACAGAACACTTTAAAGCATATTTTGGTGTCCATAAACTAATCTTAATTACTTAATACATTCACATTCTATACAAATGATTGTCTTTATTGTTTATTTTAATCCTTTTCGCTAATATTTCTGTAAGCAGGTTTACAAATAGATGTGAACATATACAGCCTCTGGCAGGAATCATCTTTCTAAAGACAGAATCTCAAAGAAGCAAAACTCCTAAACTAATATTCATACACAGCTCTCTGCCTAATTATATTAGCAGTTCCATTTTCTGCATTTTAATCCTATTTTCTTGTGTTGTTCCGACGCGGCGAAGCGTTAGACACGGTTTCTTTGATGTTCTTCCATTTCTTCACGTTTCCCCCGGACCCTCTGTTGTTTGATGATGAGGAGCTCTAAAGGACCCACGCTCAAATGAATATATGATTCATAAGGTGGCAGAGTTATGGAGTTTTGCATGACCCCTGGGAAACGTGCCGCTCCAAAGTCAGGTTACATTATCAATAGGAATTAGTTAATATTTTAGTGTGTTGAAAGCTCTTGTGAAATGGTGCCTGTTCACGACTTCAGCATTTTACGCCTTGGCACACGAGGAGAGAGCACTCAAGTATTCAAGTATAACTGCTGTCCAGAGAGCAGCAGCAACTTTACTGTGCATATGTAATGTTTAACAGGACGGGGGGAAAAAACAAGTTCAGGACAGATTATACAGTTAAATTAAATCATTTTTACTTAAAAGAGATATTTGTACTGCTTCTATCAATCAGTCAATCAATCAGCCAACTTTATTTGTGTTACACATTTTAGCAACGAGGCAGTTCAAAGTGATTTACATCATGGAAACATAAAGAATGTGATAAAAACCATCAAAAGCATCACTATACATCAGATATGTTGGTCAATGTTCCAGTGATTCCGAGTCGGGAGCAACTCTAAACATCTGGGTTTTCTAGTCTGGTTTTAAAGGATCTCAGTGTTTCGGCTGTTTTACAGTTTCCTGGAAGTTTGTTCCACATTTGTGGTGCATGGAAGCTGAATGCTCCTTCTCCATGTTCTGTTGTTCCATATTCTGATGTTTACGTGGTAAAAAATAACAGATTGTTCTTTTTATTTGGTGTAAAGTTTGAACTCTCTGTTATTTGTTGAAGCATTTGATTTAGATTTTGAACATGGAGTTTTAGATCCTCTGTTCTAAATAACAAAGTGTACTTAGTTTTTCTACCTGCTCCCTCTGCATTGTGGCTTTGCCTTTTTTAAAAAAAACCCCAACATAAATAAATAAATAAATAAAATAAAATAAAATTACAGGGATTTCTATGAGATTTGGTGTCTTTAGAGGAGTCAGAACCTCCACAGGAGTTTTCTTTAACCTGTAATCATATTTAGACCTGCAGTAGGTAGATGCGTATCATAATTATGACACTTTCACCCACAGATCCATTAAGTAAAAACAACATGATTGAAAAGCCAGTTTATTTCTGGAACTTTATAACTGAAACACATTATGTAGATTAACTACACAGAGATTCATATGTGAAAGCCTTGACTTCTGTTAATTATGGTAATTTTCTGCTTACAGTAAATAAAAACGTGACTTCAAAATTTCAAATATTGCATCAGACTAATAATAAAAAAAACATTATTCATACAGGAATGTAGCCATAATGAAAAGCCTACCTATTAAAGATACTTTTAATCTGGCTAATGAGTGTCTTCTGAAAAAGAGTTTAATTTATTGAATATGTCTGTATATGTGACGCTGCTGTTTTCGCAGCACGTTAACATTTTCATTAAAGGAACATGAACATCTGTTTTTCTGTTTTATTGTTTTCTTTTACAGAGGGAGCGACTCAGAAACATCGAGAGGATCTGCAACCTGCTGAGGAAGGTAAGCTTCCTACAACTCTGCGGCTCAATGATTAACTGAACATGTTCAATGTTAAATATCTTCCTATACAAGATTTCTGCTGCTCACCTCAGACTTAAGACTATTTAAGACTATTATGAATAGAATTTCATATCTATATCTCCACAGAAATGTATGAACTTTGTCCAGACAAATGCCGATAAATTTGGACTTGCCCATGACAGATGCTAAAAGACATGTAGCTAGCTATATGTCTTTTAGCCTATAGCTAAAATATGTTAGCAGACTATGTTAGGACTGACTTACTGTTAGCCTCAACCATCTAGAGTCACACAATAGAGACGTCTGAGAAAACTCAAACTTTTAGCTGACAGAAGTCCCACAAGAAGAAAAACCTACGTAGAACTTACGACTTTAAATAGTCCTGCCAAGACTAAGCCTGTCGCAATAATCAATAAGTCAATAAATTAATAGATTAATAGATCTCATGAGAAATTAAAACTAGCTTGATAATTTCCATTTGCATGATTAATCCTTTTTCTCTTTTCTTTCTTTCTACTAAAAACTGGATGATAAAAGTCTTCAATCTCACACTTTGGTCTCAGCCAGCCCTTTTTTTGAAGGACAATTTTGTTTTGCAATTAATTTTATTTGCTGTTTGTTTATTTATTTTGTATATTTAAATGTCTTCCAGTTCCAACATTAAATGTTCATTAGAATTTAAAGCTTATTGATCTTTGAGAATGTGTTCTTGCATTATTATGTCATTTACTTTGTATTACTTGAAAATGGTCTCAAAACAGCAATATTATCGTTTATCGCAATAAATTCTGAGACAATTTATCATCCAGTAAAACCCGTTATCGTCACAGACCTAGACAAGACAAAGTTTAAGACTTGTGATTAACATATCGAAGGCCAGATATTTTAAAGCCATCATTTTAGATACATGAATTTAAGACTCGATGCGCGGTCACCCTGCTGTATGTGTCGGCCATGTTTTCTGAATAGCATCGCTTTCCGTCCTCCAACAGCACTTTTCCTCTTGTTTATTCCACTGAGAAGATCTACCTTGATTTTGTGAACGCAGCTCCGACTTGCACTGAGACTCCTGCTTTGTCGTTGTGCCACATGTTAGCTCGACATCAAAGAAGAGACTGAGACTGAGAGTGTGTGTTCTCTGCAGAGCTCCTCTGTTTGTTTCTGTGCGTGTTAGCCTGGAGGACTCAGCATGACGATCCTCCCAGTTTCGCTGTGACATCTGTTTCTCCCTCCACCTCGCTGAAATTCACACAGTGCGTCTGAATCTGAGCATCCAACTGTGTGTGTGTGTGTGTGTGTGTGTGTGTGTGTGTCTCTGCGTAATGCTTTAGGTTTATTGGCTGAGCAGCTGATGTTGGTTATCAGTGTTGTCAAGCGGAGCCCTCCAGCCATTCACCAAGCCCTGGGGAGAGTGTTTTCTCTACAGTTTTTTTGGCTATAACAAATACACACATGCACACACACACACCCACCCACACACACACCCACACACACACACACACACACACATGCATATGCATCCAGACACACTGTCCTTGCAGCTTTGACCTTCTGGGATCAGTTTAGGTGACAGTAGATGTGCTGACTCAAGTGTACTTTAAAGGAAAATTCCAGCAATATTAGAATTTATTTATTAAGGCCATGGGAGATTTTTTGTTGTTGTTTTGTTTTTTGTTTTTTGTGGAAAAATGAGAGAGAATCATAAGATTTGAGAGAAAAATAAAAAATATAACATCAAATCTGGAGGCAAAAGCAATCAATCAGCCAATCAAGTTTAGTTGTACAGCATATTTCAGCAACATGGCAGTTCAAAGTGCTTTACATCGATTTGTGAAAACATAAAAAACCTCAGAAAAACATCATATAGTCAACAGTTGTGAAAACTAATATCAAACATTACATTTTGTTAAGTGCCAGGCAGACATGTGAGGACACTGTTGCAATAATCAATGAGACCAAAGATAAAAGCAAGGATGAGTTTCTCTAGATCTTGCTGACACATTAGTTCTTTAATCCTGTAAATGTAATTCAGGTGATAGAAGGCTGACTTTGTAACTGTCTTTATGTGCCTCTGAAGGTTCAGGTCAGAGTCCATCACTACACCCAGATTTCAGGTCTGATCTCTTGTTTCTATCTACAGTATAGTAACTGAAGCTGCCAGCTGTCGTCTTTGTCTCATGACCAACAATACATTTGCTGTGAATTTGCGCTACGTAGATAAACTGAATTGAATGATGTCTGAATCTGAACCAGGACGTTTACTGCTCGATTCATGGCTCACAGCCTTGTTATGAATTTTGCAGTTAAATTCCTTGTCAGAGAACATCAAGTTGTGCAAAAAGAACTGAAACACTGAACAGATGGACGTGTTCATTCAGAAGTTTAGAAAAGGGCAAATAAAGGTCACCTGTAAAGGTCAGAGTGCATTTTAGATTTATCCTGAAATTTCACCTGACAGCTTTCTAATTGTACCTATCTTTGACCTATCATTTTCCTCATGTCATTGAAGTAAACTCATAACAGAAGCAGCTCTACATGCCACAGAATGAACGGTAAATCTGGTTTGTATGGGCTGACAGGATATAAGTACTCATGATTTTAATGGTCTATCATAGGTGGATGACGTGTCTTTTACTAAAGACTTTCAGGATTATAAAAACCAGATCATGCTTTATGCGGGTCACCTGCACACAGTTTTGCACTCTGAGTCTGTGCGTGCAGATGTTGGTGCTCCCTTTGAAGAAATGCTGAAGGTGTTTCTCCATCCCTTTTTCTCCATCTTCTCTGTCCTCCATTGAATCATTCATTTCATTTCCCTCCAGCTGGCACAGCGGCATCACGCAGGTTCTGACTGATTCAGTTAAAAGCTTTGGCTGCGCCTCTCCGTGCTGGCGTACCTGCCACAGACACAGCAGCATATGGACTAGCCGTGTGTGTTCTCTGTGGACTGTGTGGGAATGGCTGCACCATGCATGCCAGTGATAACAGCCTGAGGGGATTCTCTCCTGTCTTTAGTTTCTCCTGTGTGCCCGTGTTCATTAGATGTGCAGTCCCGCGGCTCGAGGCGATGAGGTTGGGTTGTCACAGCAACCGAACGAACTTCAGTCTACCAATTAACTTCTTCTTCCTCCCTTTATTTCTGGATCTATGTTCTCTGTATTTATCCCTCCTTGCTGTCCTCTCTATGTATAGCACAGAGTTGGTGTTTGATGCCAATGTCTTAAATCACCATCCTGCTTATTGTCACGCTTTGGAGGCATTTCATAATTAACTATGAATGTTAGATATGTACTGTAACTCTAACAAGCCAAGATATTCATGTGGTTTGATATTCCAATGCAGTTTCCTTCCATTGGCGCTAACTGTGGTACTGTCGGCAGCAATGGGATGCCACAGGGACCTGTACTCGCATACCTTTAAAACGTTTACAAGTTGAAAATGACTTTTCTTTCCTCTCCAAGAAAGAAGAGGAAAGAAAAGTCCTCTCCTAATTATTAATTATAATTAATTATTATTATTAATAATTATATTAATTATAATTAATATTAAATATAATTGATAATAATTACAATTATTATTAATTATAATGTAGTTAATAATAATTATATTATTAATGATAAAAATATAATTATTAGTTCTAATAATATCTAATAATTAGATTATTATCATTCATAATATAATTAGTATTACCTACATTATCATGAA
>CAEFZX010019066.1:0-28848 GCA_903066825.1 Alfaro cultratus | reverse complement strand
AATATTCATTCGAAAAATGGAGAAATTGAGAAACAAAATTCCCCCCCAAAAAATAAAAACCATAATGCGGAATACTCCGCATATGTAAGAACCAGGAAAAGAAGGTTCATTCCGCGCGTCCCTGGTGTCATCATCCATTAAGTTAATTAAGTCTTTGATCCAATAAATCAGGAGCAGTTCACGCCTCTCATCTTTAAGGCGCTGATGACCATAAATGCCTCATCAGTGACTCTATGAGCGCGTGAATCCCGGTTATAAGTGTTACACCCCAAAAGTGTAAACGAATAACCCAGGAAATCAGACTAATGATAAATGTGTTACACCCTAGAAATAAATTCTGTTTCATAATAGAAATAATAATAATATTCACCCATCGTCCCGTGAGGTCGCGGGGTTGCTTGTTGGTATTAATGCTTTTCAAAGTGTTATTTTCCGTCTGCATTATATTAAATCTTAAAGCGACTCAGTTAAAGCCACTAATACAGACACGACCTAAATAAATAAATAAATTTGTCATAGGTTATAAAATCGTTTTTAAAAAATAAAAAATTTAAAGAAAATCCTGTAGTCCAGCAAAATTCTGTTCTGTCATATTTTATTATTGTTGTTTATCATTATTTTTTTAATCATTATTATTAAATTAATTTGCATTCAAAACCTTGGTTTTGCTGTTGTTGTTTTTAGTAGTGATGTTCCATTGTCAATTAACTTGTATTGTCTACAATTTTTTATTTTATTTATTTATTTTTATTTTTTGCATTTTATTTGAACTGATTTATTAGTTTATTTATTTGTTTGTTTATATATTTATCCCTTGTGATTTTTTTTTTTTTTACCAGACGCTATTTCCCCTCGTGATTTAATTAATTCAGCATAAATCACCTTCACTACATTAGAACAGCCTGAGGGGGAAAAAACCCGCATATCTTCAGTTCTGGATGAAGCCATTTGTTCGATCCAGACTCCGCAGAGCCGCTTGGTTTCTACGTGGAGAAAGCGGCTGAAAGGGAGAGAAAAAATGGCTCCCAGTTGGCGGTTTAATGTTCCCAGTGTGATCCTGTGGGAAATCCAAGTCACCACTAATGGGTTATTATGGGGACGCGCAGTGATTTCTTGTTTCAGAGGGGCTGGACGTCTGTCATCTCCTAGTCCACTAACTGTCCCCAGAACTGACAGCTCGGACAGTGCGGCTGGGTTTCTGTCTGTGGATGCAGTTTGGTGCCTCGAAGTCCCACCGATTTCGCATTTATTTATTTATTTATTTATTTATTTATTTATTTATTTATTTATTTATTTATTCATTCATTTATTCATTTATTTAATTATTTGACGAAGAAAATATTGATTTCACCTCCATCCGTTTATTAGTCAACCAGACCCGTGTGGATCCTTCATTTATTGACGCTGCTGCTTTTTTCTTCTTCTTCTTGTCTTTAGATAAATGCGCGTTTAAAATAACGCGCACTGATAACTCTGACTTCTGCCGCTAAAAAAAAATAATAATAAAAATAAAAAAACCGCGGCTGTGACACTTTTAAGGCACTTCTCCTGGCCCGGCCGGCTCGGTAACTTTAGCGCGGCCTTAATGAGGACGAACGCGGGTTAACGACCTCTGTAGTCCCGTTTCAGAGGCCAGGGCCCGGGCTCCGTCGGAGAGGGCCCGAGAAGAAACAATATTTACGACACTTTCGCGCATACATCACTTTGACGTCTGTTCCTGTTGCACCTGGCACCCATTAGTAATAAATATTTCATCCCGCTTTAATTTGAAGCCGAAGACACCGAGGGGGGAAAAAAAAAATAAAATGGAGAGCTCCTCGTTTACTGCGCTTTCACGCGGCGCTTGTTTGTGCAGAAAAGTGCAAATGGGGTGTTGATACAGAACACGCCGCCCCTCGTGAACTAAAGGACACGGGGAACCGTTGACTCATACCTGAACGAGACGTGTATTACATTTCCTCATCCATTATGATCCGCCAGTTTAGGCGCAGGAATATGCGAGTAATTAGTCAGGTTTGGGCGCAGCGCCGTCGAAAAATTTTTCACGCAGGCCTATTGGATAAGTAACAGCGGGCTGAGTGTTTAATATCCGCAAACACTAACAGAGGCCGCAGCGAGCCTGGTGGAAAGTGTTACTGTGAGCTTTGGCAAAGTATCTTCTGAGAGACTTCTTCTTCTTCTTCTTCTATAATGTATAGTCTCTGTTAAATCAAACATTAAAATTGTGTCATTTATCGCCTGTATTCTATAAGAAACAGCATATTTAGTAAAAAAATAATTAAAAAATGAGATGCGTCCAGAAGCGAACCTGTTGACACTGAGCATCTCTTCTCTTCTTTTTTTGTGACAAAAACTAACTAAGCTTAACATTTATTCAGTTTTCCCTCCGTGTTGAGCGCCGCGGATGCCACTGATCCAGCGCCAACGTCGCTCAGAAAAGCCGACCAGATCGGCTCGTTTTAAAACACAGTGGCGCCACCGTGTGGGCAATAGAGGAACTATCCAAGGAAACCTAAGCAATCTGCTCATTCTGCGGTCTGGGTTCAGTCCCCGGAGAAAACACTTTGTTGAACCACATTTGACGCAGTTGCAGCTGCACGTCTACGCGTGTCTGTTGCACATTTGCAGACTGACATTTTCTGTTCCTAGCTAAAGTCAGGTTAGACAGAGAGCCTTCGTACGCATCGGTTTTCAAGGCTTTGAAAAGTATATGGTGGACTTTGACTGGGCCGTTGTAACGAATGCTTTGATCCGAACATTTCTATTCCATCTCTGGCTTTATGTTTAGTATTATTGTGCTGCTGGAAGGGAATTAATTCTCCACTGCAGTCCTTTAAAGCCGTTTGTCCTGCATTAGCGCCATCCATCCTCGGGTGTGTTCAGATTGGTACATTTACATTTATATTTAGGTCAAAAAGTTCCATTTCTGTCTCATCTGACCTGTTTGCTTTGTTTGCTAGGACTAGCTGGCTTGTGTTGTACTTCAGACAGACCTCCTTTTGGGTTTTCCTCAACAATGGTCATTATTTCCATTCTAAAATAAAGGCCACATTTATGGAGGGCAACAATAATAGTTATCATGTCAACAGATTCTTCCATCTGAGCTGGAGCATCTCCGGTCGCTGATCAATGCTGTCCTTCTGCAGCCCGTCAGCGTAAGTCTTGATAGCTTTGCAGTTGTGTGTGCCGTATACAAAATGTAGTTCATTACTTAGTAACGTAACCCTACTGTCTCCATAAAGTGACCTCTAACCCTTAACCAGGTTAGAGGTTAAGGGTTCATTGCACCCTTAATGAACCCTTAATTAAGGGTTCATTAAGGGTGCACCCTTAATGAACATTGCACACAACCAGACTCTGCTTAAAATTAAATAACTTCGTATTGGACGTTTGGTTGCATTGTATTTTAATGAGTGTAGGGTGTCAGCGTAAACCAGGTTGAAGATAAATGCATGTAGTGTTAAGTTCAAGGGATGTGAATCCTTTTATGAGGCTTTGTATGCAAAATTAAATACCTTTTGTGTTATTTCATGTTTTTGGGCAACATGCATATTCATTTCGGGTTTTTGTTGTTACTGTTGTTGTCAGAAGTTGGACAGAGAGCTCTTAGGGCTTCAGACTACAACGATCAGTGTTATATCAGCTGCATTAGTGACTAACTCATTCCTGGAGAGATTGGGCGAATTCATGACTGCAGGACTTTCCTGTTGGATAAAAGTGTGTGTCTCAGGGCCAATTTAGTAAATTAGAATATTATTAACAGTTTGTTTATTTTAGTAACTGAATTTACTAATTGAAACACATTGTATAGATTAATCCCAAAAAGAAAACAGACAGGTTTTTTTTTTCTGTTGTAGCCTATGAAACCAGAAACTTAAGAGCAGATATAGTCCGACTTTGTCATTCAGCTGCACATTTAAAATGTACACATTGAGAGAAATCAACAGAACAGAATATTACATCAGATTAATGCAGAAATATCGACTAAATATAAAGTGTGTTTAAAACCTGCTTAATGGTTATATTCAAAATGTCCTTTTAACACTGTGTTTTCATTGTTATTTGCATGTCAGGCTCCACAGGGAAAGGAAGTTCAAACATTATGGAGATATTTATTATCAGTTCTGATCAATTATTGGGTTTGACTGGACACTGACATAGCATACCATATAGGATTTTATTTTACTTCTCCCTAACAAGGGGTTTTAAAATAAAGGTGATGTAGGAGAGGAGCTCTAAATATTTGTCCTGTAGGGGGCGACAAAGTATGACACATAGCTTGGAATAAAGGGGTTTTGGTGCTGGGTTTCATTTTTATTTATTTATTTTTCACACACCAGGTTGTGTTTGGAACATAACCGCTTAAATAAAAGCTAAATTATTGTGTGGTCTCACTGCAGCCGGTCTAGAGAATGTCTTACAGTTCTCTGCAAAAGTATTCACCCCCCGTGAACACACAACCACACACCTCAACGCATTTTACTGAGGGTTTTTTTGTGTGTCTGAGATTGACCAACAACTGAGTAGCAGTCCTGAAAAGCGTGGCATGTATTTCTATTCACACCACTTTACTCTAATGAACTGTAATAAAAAATCCAGTTGCCGTCAGATGTTGCCTAATTAGTAGAGAGAGTCCAGCTGTGTGTAATTCAGCATCAGTATAAATGCAGCTGTTCTGTGAAGAAATCCCCTTAAGTTTGTTAGGAAATATTGCAGGATAAATAGCATCACGATGATCAAGGAACACCGCGATAGTTATTCAGGAATAACTACGTTAGACGTTTAGATAAACTGACAGAAAATCGCTTGATCTCTGGAGCAGCTGCAGGCGGTAAAATCTGCCAATAGAACAGCTATTACTCGTGTACCTCACAAATCAGATCTTTATGGAAGAAAGACAAAAGGGATTTTGTTAAAAGAGGGGATTAAAACATCCCAGTCTGCTCAATGAAAAGCAAAACTAACCCTTTTGAGACAGCGTTATTGAGAGGACAAAGTATATTTGGAGAAGAATCATAGAGGTTTGTTCAGGAGGGACGGGGAAATGCAGGGCAATCCTGGAAGAAAACCACTTAGAGGCTGCAAAAATAGATCAATATTTATGTCAAAACTACAGCTAATCAATTGAGGATTTGGGGCCCAATAGTTAAATACTGATGCTCACAGTTTTTGTTTTTCCAATCTGACCAAACATTTTAAGAATAGGCCCATTTTTTATCTTTGGAAGTGCAAATCCGGCAGACACATTCACCACTCTCCCAAAAGGAAACACTAAACATGCGATCCAATCAAAGTCAAAATCTTTCAACTTGTTTGCTCTCCTGGTTTTTTTTGTTTTGTTTTGTTTTGTTTTGTTTTTTATTTTAGTTCCCTTTGCCAAAAACGGAGAGGAGAAGAAGAAGGAAAAAAAAAAATACCGCGGACTCACAAAGGCCGTCTTGTGTTCTTCTGCAGCGCTTAAACAAACCTGACTTTTTGACTCGCCCTCGGTGAGAGCACCAACATGCAGCTGCTGCACGGTCAAGCAGCCTCACAAGACTCCAGTTTACCACAGAGAGAGAGTCATGTGGCAGCCAAGTAATTATCCAATCACCCCCCACCCCCACCACAACTACACTCCTCACCACCCCGCCTTCTCCAAAATGCTAATGGTAGATTTACAGGAGACAGAGAGGGCAGAGGGCATCAGTGGCAGGTGCAGCTGCTGGAGCGAGATGCTGCACTGAGGCGCCGCAGTATGCTGACGGCTAACAGAGGAGGCATTGTGGCTCTTTAGGTGATGGATGCGCCCTCGGACTGGGATCGGATAAAGCTCTTATGAATAATCTGTGCATCGTCGGCGCTCATTAGCCACCATGTGAAGGTCAGACACTTGAGTGATAATAGAAAGCACCGGGAGGGAACCTTGATTCAAATGAGCTGGATTAAATTTACAGTCAAAAAGTAAGTAAATAAATAAATGCAATTATAGTGAGTGGTCTGATGCTGGGTTCTTAAAAGGACATTTAAAGCCAAAAAAACCCCAACTAGATTATAGAAAATACAGTGGCTTTTACTATTGATATTATTTCTGGTTTGTCTCTGAGTCGACTGTCTGGCCTCAAACAACAGCAAATATACACAGAGGTAGGTTTGATCAGAAACGTTATGAGTTTGTTTTTATTCACTTTAAATGTAAAGGAAATTTTCACAGAAACTATTGTTTTACTGTAGCTTCCTTCGGTATTCTATATTGCTATTAAAAGAAAACGGTTAGTCTAATAAATAAATCAGTTTGGGATATGGAAGATGACATTTCTTGATTGGTCTTATTACATTTGCCCAATCAACAGGTCATTCCCAACAGAATAAGGCCATGGCATCATCTTAATATACATGAAAAATCTTCTAGATTAATAAGGACATAATTTCACAACTACTTGCATTAAACAAGTTTTCAGGATGCAGAGGATCAATCTTGGAATCTTTCAGTGTTTCTTTCATAAAGGCATGTGGTATATTCTTATTGTTAAGAAAAACCATCAACAACAAAAAACGTTTTCTGGTAATTTAGGTCATAAAATGTTCCTGAACTTTGAAAACTCAATCTAGGTCACATGTAAACCTTTCCCATGGCAACCGCAGCTAAGATGTGCTAGTCTTTAGCATTGACTCTGAGGGTGAAGAAGCTCATCTTCCCAGCAAGATTGACTTTAGCATTAGCGCTCTGGCTAAGCTAATTAGAATAACACTTGACTGAACAAACATTTTCACATGACCTAGAAATACTGAGACAGGATTTGTTTCCAGTAAAATGCAGCTATCATCAGATCTAAAACTGGCCTAATATTTAAAACAAACTTTATTTTTGTAGTGCACCTTCAGCTAATAACTTTGGCTATAAAGTTGAACGTAAATTTATGTGACTCTGGCTGTTGAAGGGAAAATCTTCTCCTCAACATGAAACCTGCTGTGCACATCCATCATCCTAGGCAGGAGCCAAACAGTAAAACAATATGTTTTGATTGGAGCAGTATACATTCAAAACTAAAACTTTTTCACATGATCCGTGCCTTGTCTTTCCACGTTTGGTTTTGTGCAATTTCAAAACGTTTCCCGAACTGCCTGCATTGCAGAGCCCAGCAGCAGACTCCAGGGACCATGGGAGAAAAATCTGCCTTTTTGGCCGAGGAGGGATTGGGGATGGAGAGCTGAACAACAGAGTAAATATTTGGCAGTGGAGGGCTCTTGGAAGCGGCAGAGTGCCCACTCCGGCTGAAGCCTGTGGGTGTTAAATAGATTAAGGGGCTGCTGGGTCATTGTGGAAAGAGAAATTCCCGCTCTTTGGACATGACTTCTTCTTTGCTTTTTGCGTGTTTTCACTCTCCAATCGAGTGGCCTCTGTAAGCAATCCACTTCAGCAGACCACGAGGTAGCTACTGTATTTGCCAACCATAAGGTACACTGAAAACAATAGCAATGCTGAATCAAATTCTATATATTTTATCTGGTTAGATTTGAACAAGTTATTTGTAATTAGAATTTAAAGAATTCTTGTCTAGCTATAACTATTACAATTATTATTTTTTTCATATGGTTTGTCCTACTTTCAAAGGGAACAAAAGTAGTAATTATTTGGGATTTAGGCATAAAACATTTCTGGAAAAGTAATAAACTTTCTAAATCTATTGCCACAAAGTGGGACACAAACAGTTTCCCTGACAACCACAGCTAAATCTGGATACACATATATGTTTCCTGTCCCAACACTGAAACTTTTTCAACTTGAACAGATAATAGTTTTAATAGTTCAAGTTTAATAGTGTCCTAAATTCATTTTTATAGTGTAAGCATCCTTATTTTTATTTTTTAATCACTTTTTGTTTGTTTGATTCACATTGTAATGTATGCAGAACAGCAGCAAAGGCAGAGATGAAGATTTTATTCAAGCAGTTTGAAAAAAACAAAAAAAAAGATGCCGACTTTGCTGAGCTTTGAAATCTAAAGGGAATTTAATACGACCTTAATCACACATGTAATATTGCTCCGGTCCAAAGACATGGGCGGCAGGAGACGCGGAGCAGTAGATGGCGTCCCTGATCCCATTGAGCTCCATTGAAAACCATGACAACACAGAACAAGCTCAGATTTATCCCGTGAAGTTAAAGCACATTGTGTCGGGGCGTCAATCAGCCATTATAGCCGGACTGAACAAATGCAAAATCTTGACTGGAACAAATGCTTCCAACGGGTCTCGGACGCGGGGCTACATTTTCCTCCTTTGTTCCCCTCCTCTGGTTGGCATGTATTGGTGTTGCGCCCCCCACCTCACCCCGCATCACCCCCCTTATTTCTCGCCCGACCACCCAGGACGCCCCGGGTCCACCACCACCACCACCGCTCTCCTCCTCGGCCCTCACGGCTGGAGAGGACGAGGCTCGATGTGAGTGAAGGAGGAAAGAGAGTCACGCATCACATCAGGCTGGATGATTTGAGAAAATAAAAAAATAAACATGGTTAGGTGAACTTATATCTTATGTTTGGTTCACTTGAAATCATGATTATTATTATTATTATTATTATTATTATTATTATTATTTTTTTTTTTTTTTAGAAAACTCTTGTTCAGTGAATTCAGAGAAAAATAATTAATAGGGAATATGCAATTTTTTGTGTTATGCGCTGGCAGAGGGATCAGTTGTCCACCTACTAATCAAATCTTGCTTGCAGGGATCAATCACTGCAAGGAGAGGAAAATGACCGACTGGAACTTAAAGTGATACGTCGCAAAATATGACGTTTCTCAATGGATACGACAGCATCGATTATTTCACAGACTGTCACTGTTGTGCAGAGCCGCGATGATGGGCCACTTCTCGGCCAAAGTTTGGTTGAAAAGACGTTTAAGCACTGCTAAAAAAAAATAAAATAAAATAAAATAAAAATAGTGAAAGATACAAAGTACGTCTAAAAACAGTGTTTTAAGTCTTACCACAGTTTAGAAGAAATAAACTAGCCTCTTTTATAGCTTTTTTAAAATTTCATTGAGGTCAGATAAAACTTGATGAAGTCCAGTTCAATGGAGCCACAGAATCACGTCCATTTTTACGTCCATTTCTTTTCGGTTAAAAGTTGCACGCGCTGCAAAAATGTAATTTAGAGGTTATTAAATCTTAGTTAATAAAATTGGATGAACTTTAATCAAACCTGCTACTTTCTAAATATAATGTTAACAATTTTGATTGTAAAACTAATTGCTTAGGTTGAACAAAAAAATAGTTTAACATTTAGATTAGGATTCGACTAAAAATATCGATTAAGCCGGCTATTCGCTAACTATTCTCACTTTCTCTGGAGTCCAGCAGGGCTGAAGTGTGCATCATGGGTTGTATAATCAATAATATCCCATCTTAATCAAAGTAGACACTGACTTGTTTGGGAAGTCAAAGTTATTGTGTATTAACATGGAGGATAAAGATGTTAGTCCTGATTCCAGCTAAAGCATCGTGTCGCATTGACTCCCGCTGTGACCCTGTGCTGTCAGTGAATGGATTAATATTAACCAATCTGGGATTTACGGTCTTAAATGAAGATTTTTAAAAGACTATTCTGGACTGGGGAAAGTGAAAAACAATGCTGCTTAAAAATTGATTGGTTTTGTACGGCTACATCCTGTTGTTTAAATCGAAACTGAGAAAATGAATTGATTTATTTAAGTGATTTGAGTAAAATTATCTTAAAAACAAATTCGCATTTTAAGAATTTTTGCATGAATTCGAAAAGTTTTGGGGGGGATTTTTCAGTGCGAAACAAAGTTTAAAAAATAAAAAATAAAAATCAAAAGTTTTCCACAAGTTTTTTTTTTTTTTCTAGGCTGAATAAAGACAAGAAGAGGCCGAAATGTAACAGTTAAAAACACGAACTGTGACCGGAGGGAAGGCAAAGCAAATGGGTTTCATTTCAAACTAGTTCACGGCCTCCAACTTGTAGGCCTCTCCAGCACAACAACTATTAAAAGAAACGTTTAATCCTCGCATCTTATGACCGGAAGAAGCCATATATTATCCAAAAGAAAAAGAAAAAAAACCTAAAACATCCTGTTGGAATGGTTGGGAATCCTCCACCGCCCATAAAGCTCTATAAACTTCTCACGCCTGTAAGCGATCCGCACATTAGTGGCGCATTAGTTAAACCAACTCACGCTAATTGCTCACTTTGTATGCAAATATTGGACACGTTGTTTGGACAAGAGCAGGCGGGAGAACGTGGGGGGGCACTGGGGGGGTGGAGGAGGGTGGAGGGGCTGATGATGGGGACAGGCTCTGTTGTCAGTTGCCACCCAAGACGTGATTCAGCTCCAACAATTACCATTATCTGTTCCTCAGTTGGACGATACGGGACGAATCTGTAATGATGACGAGTGTTTCCTTGGCTCTTTGTTGAGTTTTTCTTTTCTCTTTCTCTCTCTCTCTCTCTTTCTCTTTTTTCAAAGTCCACACCCAGCAGTCCTTGGTGACAGCACTCCAACCATTCGGGTAGTGGACGGAGGAGGGAGGCTTTATAAGCGAGCGGCGCATGGAGAGCGCGGTTTGCGTAAACACTGAGCTCGGCGCGCGGGTCGCTGTTTTGACACGTCGCAGCAAAGTGGGAGAGGTTTACTTTGAGGACTCGGTTCCTTTCAATGCAAAATAAATAAATAAACAGAGAGGGAAAGAAGGAAACAAACCTCGGATTGTCACTGAGTGTACGCGATGACTGGTGCGCCGAGCAGGTTCAGCTTTTCCGTCAGGAGCATCCTGGACCTGCCTGAGCAGGATGCGGAGGCTGCGCCGCGGTCCTCCTCGGTTTACTCCTCCTGCTCCTCCAGCTCGCCCTACACCTCCTGGGTGGAGTGCGATCGGAGCCCCTGCATGTGTGAGTTGTTGGTTTTTGCTGGCAAAATGCATTTCATAAAAGAGCAAAATATAAAGGTTTTGCATATAGCAGCTATTATTTCTTCTTGTTTTCCCCTCCAGCTTCGGATGAGGGCAGTTTCGAACCGTCCCCCGACTCAACCAAGCCGGATGACTCGTCCCTGGACTTGGAGCCGGTTGAGAGGATCAAAAAGAGCAAGAAGCGCCGCGTCCTGTTCTCCAAAGCCCAGACCCTGGAGCTGGAGAGGCGCTTCCGCCAGCAGCGCTACCTGTCCGGGCCGGAGAGGGAGCAGCTGGCCCGGCTCCTCAGCCTCACTCCGACCCAAGTGAAGATCTGGTTCCAGAACCACCGCTACAAGATGAAGAGAGGGCGGGCGGAGGGCGCGCTGCCGCCGGACGCGGACATTCCGCAGCCTCCGCTGCTGCGCAGGGTGGTGGTTCCGATTCTGGTCCGGGACGGGAAACCCTTCCACACCTGCTTCATTGAGGCGGACAAAGCCAGCTGCCTGACCTCCCCCGCGCCTCCTCATCCTCAGGCTGTCCCGTTCCCTTTAGCCTTCCCTCCTCTCCAGCATCCCGCCCCCGGATCGCTTCCTTCCCGGTACCAGCAGCACTTTCCAGCCGCGGCGGCCTCCAGATTCGCCTGGAGGGACTTTTGGAGCGACTCGGTCCCCTTCGCCCCTCTCAAATGAAGATCCTCATGGGAATGCACGGACTCATTTAGAATGGCATCAAATGTTGTCTAAATGTTTTACACTGAGCTACTCAAACGTTTAGATTCACACTTTAGAGCGAAGAATATTTTGCACAATTCTTTTTTTATATGTGTTTATTTTTGTACAGCTGATTCTTGGTGCAGCGTGTATGACGTTTTTTAAAGTGATAATTCATTTGTGTGTATTTTACTTTCCTGTGTTTTTGAAATCTTTTAATTATTTGCATCAATAACTTTTGTTTTCATTCCAGTAGATAGGGATGTGTTTGTAAGAAAATCAACCTTTAGTTTCAATTAAAAAAAGAAAAGAAAATGTGTATTATTATTATTATTTTTTTTTTGTCTTCCAGAAGACTTTCTGTAAAGGTTAAGCTGTTTATGTAAAACAATTATAAATAAAATCACTTATTTTGGATTAATACTTTTTAGACTAATGTGTTTATTTCACATGTGAACTCTAGCTGCACACTTTGGTCAATTTTGTGTCATTTCAAAACATTTAATATTCACTGACTGTGTACATGTAGGGCAAATAGATGTCTATATGTTATAATGTACATACAAATATGTGTAATTGTAACATAATAAATATATCATGGACACATTTATTTAACCGTAAACAAATAAGTTCCGTCTATGTAGAACTTATTGAAGTTTCTACATAAATATGAAGGAAGTTTTGGTTACAGTTTGCCTCTTTTTAACCTTTTTCATTCTGTCCAGAATCGATTCATATCCTAAGGGAAGAGAATGCATGTCGCAAAAATAATCACATATATACAGACGTATGTGTATATGTAGATTTGTATATCATCCAAACAGGATGATAAATTAAGAGTGATCTAAGAAGCTTTCATGATGTAAAAAAAAAAAGAAAAAAGAAAGAAAAAACCTAATTATGCAGCCAAAAGCTGAGCAAACATCTCGTCTAAAAGAGCTGGATCTGGTTAAGCATGAGAACACCAGGCCTCTTTTATCACAGCACCACGTCTGTGACCAGGAGCTGCTTCTTCTCGCTCAATTAAGGTTTGTTATTCTGATGAAAGTGCACTAATAAAGTGCATCAGCATTATTCTGGAAATGTTAGTATGTTTGGAGCAAATGTGGCTTTCAAAGACGATGGAGTATATCATATTATTTACTCCACATATCTATGTCACTTTTTGTTTTATTTATTTTTTGTAAATGTGTTTGTTTAGATGTAATTACAATTGTTTTTTTGTTTTATTTTATTTTTTTACATGTCCTGTCCTTGTGTGTTTCACAGACATGACGGGTCTGGATGCCCTACAGCGTTGAGTCGCATTTGTTCTGCAAGAGCTTGAATTTCCAACATTTTGACTCTCATCTGGAGAACCGTTGCACGAGGTCAGAAAAACGTGGCTGTGTCTGATGCTTTCGGACGACTCAGATTTTAGGCAATCTATGAAACAAGCAGAGCTGAGACGAAACGTCCTCTAGGAAGCGTGACCACTCTGATTGTCGGCCTAAAATGCAAAATAATAATAATAATAATAATAAAAAAGCCTCTGCGTTTAAAATCCTGTCAGTTCCTGGGTGGGGAGGGGCGTTCGCTTCCACGCCCCCTATAATGTTGTTTGCTCGTCCTGTGACCCCGCAGCTCATCGTCCCTGTCACCTGGCCCTTTGTCCCCATCGCTGGGGCCACCTTGCCTCACATATGGAGGGGACTGGCCGAACCCCTCAGCTCGCAGCTTCTCCCCTTAAACGCTCCCTTTGTGCGGATGTCTTCCCCTGAATGGACCATTGTACCTCCACCAAAGGGGACCGAGACAAAATCTTTAGTGTTTCAATTCTCGTGATGTTTAATCAGTCCCTGCGACAAATTTATGAGCTTTAACCGCACAATGGTGTTTTAGAGCATCTCTGGGGTTTAAGGGTGACAAAGACAGGCTTTTAGAGGTTGCCATTGGTTTTTTTAAGTTAGTCAGAAGAATTGTCTGAATGGGACGGGCTCGTATTGGTCTGCCCATCCTATAGTTTTACTCGCTGGCCTGCCGTGGGGGCCCCGAGGAAAGTTAGGAGATGCATGTAAACTGGGCCGCTGGGAACGCTGGGTGAAGTTGTGCCACATAATTTGTTTATAAAACTTTGTTTATAAAACTTTGATTACTAACCGTCAGGGTTAGAGAAAAAAATGTATTTTTAGATTAGATTTTCAGGTTGAATACAGCTGAATCTTTTTTTGTTTGTTTGTTTGTTTAGGAGCTTAATTCTGCTATATCTCTTAATTATGATATTTTGTGCTTCCTTTTGATGATTTGGCCACTGGTGTTACCTGGATACCCTCAGTTTATTCATTTTAATGTTTATGTCTTACCGTAAAGATTCATTTTCAAGAAAAGCTCGGCTAACCTTTAAAATGTTACCTATAAAATGTGTTTAGATTTTAGTTTCCAGTTGGAAATAACACTACAGGGTTAAAATCGGTGCAAACCCAGTGAAACTGACCTTCAAATTCAAATGTCTTCGTGTGCAGCTTCCCTTCACAACGCCTGAAAGTTGTTTAAAACAGTAAATAAATGTTAGATGTGAATTGTTCCACATGTTATTTTCTGCTACAGATTCAGGGTGTAACATGACTTGTGACAATCCCAAACACACATCTGATTTAAAGGAAAGGCACATTCTCTTGTCTTTCCCTCTTTGAACAGTGGCAAAGAGAAGTTGGCTTCTGAGTTTGTCATGGTGGTTTATAGTCTACGTTGGTTAGTCGTGTGTTTTATTGTTATAATTATTATTAGCTAGTGTGGTTTTAAGAATACTGTACAGCACTTTGGTGCAGTTAAGAGCTGTTTTCAAAGTGCTTTACAAAAGAAATTTACATTGACATGAATATTGTGTCTTGTCTGTTTCCTGCTTCCAATAATTTCCCTACTGTATTCTTACTGTAACATTTCCCATTTCCAGCAGCTTGTATGTTTATGTCTCCAACCAGCTGCATTACATTCTGCTAATCATACTCACCTGATCCAGGTGCCAGTAATCACTCTCCTCAGATTCTCCTCTTCCAGAATGTTTCTGATGTTTCCACATGCGTCCCTATAGCTGAGTTTATTCTATTTCTTCAAATAAATAATAATAATTAAAAAAAACAAAATCATCCTTAAAGTGGCATCGTCATTATTTGGTCTCTGCAACAGCTTCACTATTTAAGACTACTTAAACACAAACTGATGGGTTTTTCACAATCTGAATATTCAAGCGTAATATTTTGAATTTTAAAAGGAAAAACACCTGCGTTTATCACAAAAAAAACATTACGCGTTCAAAGTGAAGAATGCTTAGTCTGTATCCATAAACAAATGAACAGACCTTTCTTCTTCTTCATTGGCCTAAACTGCATCAATGCCTGACGATGAGCTGCAGACACTTTCTTTCTGTCCTATTCCTGCAGTTTATCAGTCACAAGATAAATAAATATTCTATGTCTTTTAATAAAGATCTTATTCCATCATGGCGTCTGCCCTTTTCATATAAAATTATGGATTTTAAGTCAAATCTTGTGTATTTGTGCTTCTAAATAACTGTGTTATATTGGACAATTGTAAATAGGATAAACATGAAAACTATTATTACTTGACATTGTGTGCAAAAATGACTGCTTCCCAACAGCACCCACTTTCTTTTTAAATTTAAACAACATTTGTTAATGTTCAGCCCCCCAGTCCATTTAAAAAAAGAAAAAATAAATATGTGGAACACGTAAAAATGCTCAAAACGTTGAAATTGTGGATTTTCCCCACATCTTGTTTTTACATGTTGCATATTTCATAAGATGCAGGCAGGCAGACTGTGACTCAGTGGGAAGAGCAAGTCATCTTGCAATCTAAAGGTTGTTGGACTGATTCCAGTATGTAACAAGGTGATGTAGGACATGCCACTGAAGAACCGTTTTCTTTTTTAACAAAATGTTTTATGTATTGGGCTGTAATAGGAATTTACGCAGTAAATTAGGCCTAGAAATGTTTCTTAATGTTACAATATGAATATCGAGGTAGCAGAAATGATTATCATTCATCAACACAAAAATCTGACGTTAAGTATTCGTACGCTCTTAATTATGCGTGTTGAGTTTTTAACATACAATAGATGACTTCATTTGTAGAGTTTTGACTTTTAATTTACACCCTAATATTGAATGATGTACAGGTAGAATAAGTCTGTTTTGTTTAGGAAAAAAGGCTATAACTTAGTAAAAACTGAAGTTATGAGAACAGAAGTAATACTCCAAATGATCCATGTTGGTCTGTTACTAATCGATCTACCTACTCATCTTCTAAGTCTTATGTTTTATGAGTTTTTTGTTGTTTTTTTACGCAGAATGTCAATGTTTGCAATGTTTAGCATATAGTTAGAAATTGTTCTGACTGGTCTTAAGCTTTTCAACATTAATTTAACTCGTGTCTGAAGATTAACTTCACTCATAGTTAAGGAGGCTTTTGAACTTTTGTTTCCAAGTTTAATTTAATCTATATTACATTGTATTTTTGAGATATAAAATTAAACAATTTTAAAAAATATACAAAATTCATTCTGGTTTAACTGAAAACTCTGGTTCAGAAATGTGTTGTTGGTGGTGAGGAGGCGATGAGGCTAATATGTATATCTGGACTGGCTTATGGATGAAGTTGTTAATTTAGTGAAAGTCCGAACTTTCATGATATTAATAATGAAGAACTTTTCAAACGTGATTTCATCGTTAACTGTTTGCTCAGTCACCAAACTCTCCACTAGATGGCGGAATAACACCCACTATAAAACACTGCAAAACACTGAAAACCTGCTGCAGTTCAACCTGGTGAAGAGACTTACTGATCCACAAGGTGGCGCGTTTCACCCAAAAAACCCCAACTTGGTCTATAAAGTGTCCCTGCTGCAGAATCATATGTCCAAATATGATTATGTCCAAACAATGACATAATCGTGACTGCGTGACGCATGAGCATTTGCTCAAAGGCTCTGTGGCAGGATGGTGAAAATGCTAACATCCAGTTTTTGAAAAGGATTTTTAGGCCACTCAAATCCATCAGAGAGGTTCAGTTCAATATAAAAACTTGATAGTTTTTCTTAAAACCGACCTTTGTGTTAGTATAAAGTGGAACAAATATTGTCTATTGAAAATAAAGACAACATTTTAATAGAGAAAATAGAGATAATTTTACAATTTTGGCCATAAAACTCTAATGTTGATTAAATATAGCTAAAAACTATCCACCATTAGAGACAGAGCAGCTACATTTTAAAGTGTTCAACGTATGAATCTCGACAATTAAAAAGAATGCATTGATCTTAAATAATAAAATGATGATAATAATAAAGGATCACCTCTTGTTCCTTCCAACTCCTGACGTTTAGTTTCTCTCTCCTCAGGGGGTTATATCATGTACCAATCAGCTGAGCAACTGCACCGTGTGGCCTCAATAACAAAGGCTCACATCCGCCACTTTCTTAGTGTTCTCATTATTTCCAGAAATTAGCGGGAACATTTGGACTAATTGCCGCTAATTGGCCGTAATGAGCGCGTGGTAGAGCAGGGGTGGAGTGTGTGGGGGGGGGGGGTTACTGATTTAGATGATTAAGAATGTCTTGCAGAATGCTTTAATTAAGGAATGCATACGCAAGCTTTAGCGTGGATGTATGAAGATGCTGTAATTTCATTTGCTCGCTGTTATTGTGGCCTGCGGGTTAGGCAGTTAGTTGTTGCGACGCAAAACAATATGTGCAGCCATGAACTATGTAACTGCATGACAGTGTTGCTTCATTGCAGATGCGCGTGTGATTTGGTTGTTTATACTGGAGCAACATGATATGGGAATAATCGTGCAGTTGGAAGCCATGCAGCGCAATGCACATCAAACTTAAAGTGAGCGGCGTGTCACTACAGGCAGCACATTCACTGATCCTGCCTCTGCTTTCAGGTCTACAGCTGCTTGTTGTTCGCTTCTTTTTGTGAGACGAAATTTTCAGTAACAACAACCACACAAAAATGAAGATGCAAAGGCTGGTCATTGCTTAGGAGTTAACCGGTGTCTGCTGAGAGAGGCAGCCAGCAGAAGACGCTGTGCTCCTGTCTGAGGTGGATGGAGCTGCAGACTCAAATGTTATGATGCTGCTGCTGATGCTGCTGGGATGGACCTCTGGATAAAAGGCTTCGCAAAATCAAAGTATTCCAAACTTTGTTTTTTGTTTGCTTTATTACATGTCTTTTAAAAAATCCTAAATAATTGTATTTTAGAGCTACAAGCCGTCAGACTGTAGCTCAACAATAAAAATGTAGGTTTCAGGAGCAGAACATGACGCATAATAAAATGCTAAATTAATGGGGCGAAAAGTGCGCAAACAACTAGAATTTACAGTGAATTTACAGTTCTGTTTTTTAAACTTTGCTTCCTGTATTCTTATAAAATTGATTAGAAAATAGTGCGAGTGTAACAGTGAAAAATACAAACATATATGGCAAATTCCAATCAAAATGTAAAAAAAAATAAGCCAAATAAATACTTTAAACCTTTTCAGTTGTATATCTGGGTGGTTGTCCCGATTTAAAATCAAACAAATATCAACTACAACAAAAATACAAAGTAAAATAATAGCACATTAAAAAAAATAAAAAATCGGATACAAACTTAAATTATTGTTCAAACGAATAAAACTTACTGACAGCAACTTGTACAATGGTGTTCAGCTGCCTTCCAAAAGTCATTTTTGTAGTGCAAGAAGGACTTCTCTTTTAGCAGGTTTGACATTAGCATTAGCATTGTTGCTAAATGAGCAAAAACTGGAAACAAACATTAGCCTTTTGCTCCAACGACAGTAATAGGACATTTCTAGACTTTCATTGTCTATTTACTACAGTCCAAAATGCCATTTCATAGTGTAGGAAGCAGAGCTTGTTGACGTTTCTTTGACTTTACTTTACCTCTCACTCCATGGCTTTCTGAGCAAGTCTTAGCAGTAATTAACCTTTACTGAGTATGCTCTTTTATTTAAAATCTACAGTATATTAGCATAGCTATTTTGTGCTGCACACTGCGAAAAATTAATCACAACACCAGCTAATAAAACCTCTTCAGTTTTCCAAACATCTCCAGTTAAATTCTAATCAAATAAAGATTATTAGCAATTAATGAAGTTTAAAGCAGTTAGCCAGACTTTTCAGTGAGGTTATTTCTATTTGCTTTAGATATAGTTTGTCATCAACAGAGCGAAACTTGATAATCCGTTTTCAATTTATTTAGTTAAAAATCATTATTTAGTCAATGATGCGTCTCCTTTAAAAACAGTCTTTCTCCAGCCTCTTGCTGACGTCACAGAAGGCATAGTTCTTTTGAGTATGCAAGTGTTAAGTTTTCTTGCCATTTTTCTTCTTAATTTGCATATTATTATATATAATAATATATTATTATTATTATGTTACAGAATGTTGGAAACTGACAAGTTATTTGCGCATCACAGTGTTTGCTAATACCAACTGATAATCCAGTTCTTGTGATGTCATGAACCCAAACATACACTAAGCAGAATAAGTAGTTGGATTTTTTTATTATTATTATTATTATTATTATTTTACCATGTGTGATTTTAAAACTTTGAATTTAGTGAAAACCATAGTTTATTAAAAAAATATATTAAAAAAACTTTTGAATTGTCTGTCTGAGTTTAGTAGTGGAAAATAAAAAATACACAGGGGTATGGAACCTTTAAGTGCTAACTTTCCTTTTTATTTTATTTTATTTTTACTTATTGTTGTCCTCCAAACTTCCTTTCAGTAACACGATTAAAAATGACACATGAAATAATGAAGATGTCTTTTTCATGGGGTGCCGCCATTTTTAAATATCTTCCAAGATATAACTGATGCAATATTACACCGCACAAGTTAAATCCTGTACATGTAAAAAAAAAACACACACGTCTTACAACAACAACAACAACAACAACAACAACAACAACAACAACAATAATAATAATAATAATAATAATAATAATAATAATAATAATAATAATAATAACTTTCAGATAATATCCGGAAAAAGCCCAGCTCCTTTTCGATGGCTCTGTAAAAAAAAAAAGAAAAAAAAAAAGAAAAAGGAAAACATTGAAGGTGATTGGGTTAAACTGTAATCGCTCCTTGAGCATTAAGGCAAGATGCAACTGAGGGCTACCTGGACTTGTGCTGCAGGGAAAGTAGCTACTTGAACGCCGTTAACTTCACATAAGAGCCTCTCCTTCCGCCAGACTAGATTTTTCTCTCCTCTTTTTACGAGGGTGTTCATCTGAATTTAGGCAACACGCTTCTTTCGTCCAATGACATGAAACGTGGGGAAGAAGAAAAAAAGAAAGAAAGAAAGAAAAAACTAGGGGGGTTAATCATTTACGCAGCCACTTAACGCGCGGATGTGTATTTATTTACTTATCAGTATCAGGCTTTTTTTTTTTCTTTTTCTTTTTTTTTTTCCTCCCCTCCCCGCAAGTGCACTTTTGCATGTCTGAGTACGATAAGGCATAACACAAACAATCCTGCAATCACTGGAGGCCTCTCGTGGCCATTAAAAGTCAGTAGTTCAACCGAGGAGTGGTTCTCCAACTCTCAAGTCCATATAGGCCTCCTTCCTTCAAGAGGCCCTCGTAAACATCACTACAGTTAATAAAGTGCATTGTGGTCAGGAAGCAAACAGCGGCGAGTCGCTAACTCCGCCGTGCAGAAGCCGCGCGCCCGGACACCGCCCCGCGGCGGCGGCGGCGGCGGCGGCGGCGGGGATGAGCGTTTATGATCATGTGCGGCGGCGCTTATGTTATTGTTAGTGGGAGGGGAGCACATGTCTTCTAAGTGAAATTACGCTCGGAGGCTAGAGCTGGTATTTTTTTTTTCTTCTTCTTCTTGTATTGTTGCCGATGCCCCGCCTCTGATGGTAGCCTTAAACCTGGCACCCGGCTAAAACAAACCAAAGCCAGCACCGAGCTCCCCACTCAATCCAATTAAAGGCGCGACTTGAGGCGCTCTCCTACGTGTTCATCTACCAGGATCGACGTTGAGACAACAGGAACCAGAGGGGCTTTGGCCAAAAAAAAAAAAAAAAAAAAAAAAAAAGAGAGGAGAGGAGAGAAGAGAAGGGGGAGAGAGAAGAGAAGGAGAGATTGCCTTGCCTTCTAATTTCTCCCTCTCCAAGCCACAGAACAATGTCGATGAGCCCTAAGCATACGACTCCTTTTTCTGTTTCCGATATCTTGAGTCCCCTTGAGGAGAGCTATAAGAAAGTAAGTATGGAGAATAACAACTTGGGGGCACCTCTCGCTTCTTACCGGCAGCCGCAGGTCTCTCAGGCGGCGATGCAGCAGCACCACATGGGCCACAACGGGACTGTGTCAGCGGCTTACCACATGACGGCGGCGGGTGTCTCCCAGCTGTCACACACTGCCATGGGGGGCTACTGCAACGGCAACCTGGGCAACATGGGCGAGCTGCCGGCGTACCAGGACGGGATGAGAGGCAGCGCCACGGCCACCGGCTGGTACGGAGCCAACCCGGACCCGCGCTTCTCCACCAGTGAGTATCCAGATCCCGTCAATTTCACTCTCGGTTTCATTCTGTGCGGCAAATCAGATATAGTCTAACTATCTAATCCCCAGCCAGACAGTTAAGATTGTTTTTTTTTGTTTGTTTGTTTGTTTTTTGTTTGTTTGTTTGTTGCTTCTTTTTTCCTTCCCAAGTTCATTACATTCATCTGTAATATTTTTTCTCCCCCCACTTGAGCGCAGCATCTGGAGCGCATAAAAGATTTCCACTCGGGCTTTAAAAACACACGAACGAAACCGAAGCTATGGCCGTAGCAGATGTGAACAGAGCAGATGAGACAAGGAAACCCTAGAAACAATTATTATAAATAGATGTTTATTTATCTTATTAAGGAAATATGACTAAAGTGCAACATTCAAATGGATCGCGGATGGCCGCACTATTGTTCAGCGTCCTTGTGGCCAACAGGGGGTGAAAGCTGTTATTTCAATCTGTTTCTGTTTTATCGAAAAAGAACCTGAACGCTTTTATTCGCTAAATAATAATAATAATAATTTTTTTTTTTAAATCACAAGGTAAAAATAATAAGGAAAACATAGTTTACAGATTTGCAAGAATTTGTGTGAAACATCTTGACTTACGAATTAAATCCAAATAATTAGAACGCAATTACAAGTTAATGTTAATATTTTTATTTATTTATTTATTTTATTTTACTTGTTCAAATTAAACTGTGTTTAATTCAAGTTTAAAAAAAAATCTTCTCTTTTCTCAGTCTCTCGCTTCATGGGCTCCTCGTCGGGCATGAACATGGGCAGCATGGGCAGCCTCAGCTCCTTGGCAGACGTGGGCAAAGGCATGGGCTCCCTGTCCAGCACCCCGAGGAGAAAACGGCGGGTGCTTTTCTCCCAGGCGCAGGTCTACGAGCTGGAGCGCCGCTTCAAGCAGCAGAAGTACCTGTCGGCGCCGGAGAGGGAGCACCTGGCTAGCATGATCCACCTCACGCCGACCCAGGTGAAGATCTGGTTCCAAAATCACCGCTACAAGATGAAGAGGCAGGCCAAAGACAAAGTGTCCCAGCAGCAGATGCAGCAGGAGAGCGGCTCCTGCCAGCAGCAACAGCAGCAACAGCAGCAGCAGCAGCAGCAGCAGCAATCCCCGCGGAGGGTGGCCGTGCCGGTGTTGGTCAAAGACGGCAAGCCGTGTCAAGGCAGCGGCCACACGCCCACGTCCTCTGCGCAAACGCACCACCAACAGGGCGCCAACGTCATGATCATGTCCAACAACGCGTCCGGGCTAGGGCAGCACCAGAGCCAGCAGGTGGGCAGCACGGGTCACTCCCCGGACTTGGCGCAGCACTCCTCCAGCCCGCCGTCTCTGCAGAGCCAGGTGGCCGGCCTCTCCCACCTGAACTCCCCCGGAGCGGAGTACGGCTCGGCCTTGCAGTGCTCGGCCCTGTTGTACGGCAGGACGTGGTGACGAGACGCAGCGGCTGTGGTTCAAATTCCCTCCGCGGTGAAAAGAGAGGCAGGTCGCAGCACACATGCACACATTTGAACAAAAAAAAAAAAAAAAAAAAAAAGAAGAAGAAGAAGAAGAAGAAAAAACTCGAGGTGCATCTTTTTATTCTACAAGGAAAACTCACGTGGAAGAAACTTTTCCCATAAACTGTGGATGTGAACGTCCTGGGATTTATTTATGTAAATTATATAAAGAGACAAAAGAAGATCGTTGCGGTAGACTGATAGCTGGGGGACACCTGGCCCTGAGCAGGGACTCGCACACACACACACACACACACACACACACACACACACACACACACACACACACACACACACACACACACACACACGACTGGACTGCAGTGAAACCCAACGCGCCTCTGCTTTCTAATAGAGTTTAATGTGAGCTGTAGGTCTAGCGTGTACATTTCTGTAAAAGGTTTGAACTCTAGCTCTTTGTTGTACAAACTTTTTTGACGCTCTTGCTGGTTTGTTGTGGTTTCCCCGGTATTTGTACGTTTTATTTCTTTGTAACTTATATAGATATTTGACTTACTACAAAAAAAAACAGTCCTATTAATAAATTATGGAAACGAGACAGCTAAGCTATTCTTTTGTGAAATATGTTCGCACGACGCGTTGCTGCATTATGTGAGCAATTAGGTTGAAGAAGGGAAAAAAAAAAACTTAATTTAGCAATAGAACATTATTAGCATTATTGGTTTTGTCGCAGTATTAACATTTTTTTTTATTATTATTATTTTTAATTTATTTCCCAAAACAAATCGGAACAATATAATGAAAATTGAGTGGTTTTTTTCTTTTTTTGTGACGTACTTTTTCTTTTCTTTTCTTTCTTTTTTTTTTTTTTGATGAATCATTGGGTTGCGCGCGTGCACCGCGGAACAAACGCCTTCGTAGCCTTTACATGCTTTTTTTTGTCTCTTTGCTCATTTAATTTTTCTTTTTTCTGGATGTGTGCTCACTGAGTCACAGAGGCGAGGTCTCTCGGAGCTCCACATCAAACAAGAGCGCAGCTCAAAGGGCAGCTTATCGATGAAATCCCTGACCAAACAGCTCGCGGAATTCTTCCCGAATGACGGGCGCGAGCCTCTATCAGCTGCTCCATCGATAATCAATCAGGGAGCTGAAAGGGGACGGGTGATGGGGTTGAGATTCAGCAACAAACTCGTCCCTACAGACGTCCTATTATTATTATTATTATTATTATTATTATTATTATTATTATTATTATTATTATTATTATTATTATTATTATTATTATGTTGGACAGTTTCGATGTTGTCCATATTCCACGGTCTCGATAACGAACCGAAATCGTGTCTGACTGTGTTCTCAATTGAATTGAATACATCCACGTTGAAACAAGGCCTTTGACTAGGATCCTTCTGCAGGTGTGAGCAGTGAGGTCACGACGAGGTTAAAATTAGGACGATCACGTTCAGAGGCGTCACAAGACATAAGAGAGTCAGGCTGCTGGTTTGGGCCCCCCGAGGCCAGGAAAGGGGGGGGGGGCAAAAAGCACTTTAGATTTTAGCTAGAAAATGTATCCAAAACTTTGAAATTTAAATACATACAATAATTAAAAAATAAATAAATAAACTATTTTAATGTAAGATTATTTAGGATTGAACTAATCATAAAAAAAACATATTTTAACATGTTGGCAATTACAGTTTATGTCAGTAGGTGAGTGGTATTTGCTGCTTTTGTTTGTTCTGAAGTGAGATTCTATGGAGAATGTAGCTGGAAACTAATCAATAAATCAAAAACAATTGGGACATATTTCTGACTTTTATTAATTTGGCATAGACGTGTTGCGTTGTGGACACAAAATTAAGAGAAATGATCTTGTCTCACAATTTGTTTGCTATTTATTATTATTATTATTATTATTATTATTATTATTATTATTATTATTATTATTATTATTATTATTAACTGGAATTCTGCTGCTGGCCCCATACAGACTCGAACCGCCTCTGCTCATTTTTGGAAAAACAAAAGAGAACCAAACGAAAAAGTTTCTAAACCCTTTATGAATCCAAAGTTTGCGAGATGTGTCCTCAGCAGAAAGTTCATGTTGCTGTGGAATAAGGAACCGTCACTGGAGGGATTTATGACTTATTGCCTTTACACATGTATATGCATTCATATCTCTTTGCATTCTCACTCTGAGCATCACCAAACAATTAGTTCAGAATTGGTAATAGCGTAAAGTTACTGAACCTCCTATTGTGCATGTAACTATTCACTGTCATTGATACTGTAGACTGTTATCCAGCTTGATGGACAACTCATTAATATTTATTTATTTATTTATTTATTTATTTATTTATTTATTTATTTATTTATTTATTTATTTATTTATTACCAGTAGACCACATAATCCACTGAGTTTTAAAACATGTTCAAGAGGGCTGTTTTTTATGTTTTGTTTTTTTTGAATGCAGCGTTTTTACGCACAGCTCTCAAAAGTGATGCTTCCTCCCTCCACAGTTATTGCTGAAGAGTTTGCATTTCCACGGCACACCCACTCACACGACTGCGTTTTCGCAACGTGTTTCTGTCACTTTTTATTCCTAAAGCGGTCTCGGTTTGAGGCCTCCCGCGCGAAATAATGATAATAATAATAATAATAATAATAATAAAAAGCCCTTCCAGAAGGCCTTTGAGTTCAAATTCTCCAGCCCATCACCAGAAACTGTCTCTTCTATTAGGTATTTTTCAGAGCGCGTTTTGTTCGCGGAGAGAAGTGAGAACTTTGGGATTACATTAACATGTCTTTGGCGCCGTGTGTGGTCTTTGTGCGCGGCTTGTCGCTGTCGAGAATGACTTGTTGGAAGCGTGCGCGCTCTCATCGCGCTCCTTTGTGGAAAGCCCCACAGCGCGGCTCCCCGAGTCCTCCCGGCTTTATGGTGGGCTGCCTCCATGAACCCCGAGCAATTAGTCTCTAATCTCAAGGTAATCATATTTGAGTTAGAGACGAGCTGGTGAATTTTATTCGCCTCTTTAGCGAGCGGGTTCCCTCTGAGCCGGAGTGGAGAGGGGAGCCTGGATGTGAAGTTTGAGCGGATATTATTAAACGTGAGTCTTAAAAATGAAAAGTTAAGAATGAGCGAGTTGATGGTTCAAGGATAAAAAAAAGAGGGGGAAAAAAAGTGAAAGCAGATTGTAACATGAAAAATACTCTATTTCTGAATTATTATTATTATTATTATTATTATTATTATTATTATTATTATTATTATTATTGTTATTATTATTATTATTATTATTATTATTATTATTATTATTATTATTATTATTATTATTATTATTATTATTATTATTGTTGTTGTTGTTGTTGTTGTTGTTGTATCTAAAAGATATGATACCTACACGTGTTCCATGGATTATATACTCTAAAATCATATTAATGACACTAATTACGGACCAAAATGTGCCAAAAAAAACAAAAACAAAAACAACAACAACAACAACAAAAAAACATCATATACAAAACGCGAGAGATTTATTTTAATGGACATTTATGTCAGACCAAACTTCCAGTCGTGACTGGGATAAACATCTGAGACATAAAATGAGGTTTAAAGTAATAAAAAGCCATGGATGATTGTGTGCGATTTAACATTTTCAGCCTTTATTAAACCTAATTTTTTTCTCTTCAGACATTACAGTTAATATACATTTAAAAGTTAATGTTTGAGACACTTGCGATCAGATCCTGACTCTATCGTTGTTTGGTTTGGTTTGGTTTCTCATGAAAAGCAAGACGGTCCAGCCAGGGGCTGTCCATGGTGCTGAACAACAAATTAATCACGGAGAGGAAAAAAAAAAAAGAGCACAAAAGCAAAAAGGTTGCACTCGTCAACAAGCTGTTTGTCTGCTTTTTAAATACTTCCTAACACATCTGGGTTTTTTTTTTTTTTTTTTGTGGATGTGATAAAAAAGAAAAATGACTCACTTCCTTCTTTGAAAACATTCACACTTTCTGCCTCTTTTTTATCTTTTCTTTTATATATATATATATATTTTTGTTTTAATTAAAGTTCCGAAACATTTTATTGCAGCAGGCCCGAGCATTCATGTGCGTTTCAAATGGGACAATTACACAGCAAACTGCAATCACTCTCTTTTCGGCAAAACGTTATTGTGAGCTATAGCTGGCGGAAAAGAAAGGGGGAGGGGAAAAAAACATCTTTAATTGTCCTGCGTTTATCTGCTTCTTCAAGCCGTTGTGCAAAGAGCGCAAACGAGGGTCATTTGCGAACTGAAATACTTTGCATGCAAAGCGGCGCACAAGATGCTGTAATACTTGACCTTTCAGCATAATTGTTGCAGGCATGAAATGCAGCATTCAGGGCTCGCTGAGTGGAGTCTTTTCTCTCTCTCTCGTCCCTGTGAGGAACAAAGCACATTTTTACATCTTAGGTGTTCACCTGGCTTTGTTTCTTTTGAAGATTTCTCTCTCTCTGTCTGTCTCTCTCCTGGTACTGGGTGCAATTTTACTTCATTTCGATAATACCGCCTGGCTAAAAAAAAAAAAAAAAAAAAAAACAGCACAAATTTGACTATCAGAGTTCTTTTTTGTCAATCCCTTAAAATGGACTAAATGGACTTCATCTTCAGCCTTGGCAAATAGAAAATCTTCTCATTTGTGTTTTTCACTCTGATTTTTACGTGGCGAGTTGAAAAAGTGATTCCTTCCCAAGAACAACTGAACTTCTTCATCAGATGGAGTTCTATACTGTATGTGATTTTGCTTTCCATCCCTGTTTGATGATCAAGAGAAATTAGTGATTCATAAAAGTTGGAAAAATATGAAGCCATGATTACGTCATAAGACGTAATCAGATTTGATATTAACTCTGACAACTTTTTTTATGTTTTAGGTCAATGAGAATGTTGGGGTTATTTTGTTGTTGTTTTTTTTTGTTTTTTTTTACCTATTTCACTTAACATCAAAATAAAAAGAGAGCAGAGCAACATTTTCAAATTAAATCTTGATATTTCTGCAGAACTGCATTTCGTTGTTCTCCCATAAAACTTCTTATATCGCCACAGTTTGCAGGAATTTTGGCCCATTCCTCCAGCAGAACGACTGTAACTCAGTCAAGTTTGCCAAACACTTTTTTCAGCTCCGTTGTGCAAGTTTCTTGATCAGGACTTTGTGTTGGCCACTCCAAACCATCGATTTTGTTTGTCCTCAGGCCATTTTGTTACTAATTTAGTGGTGTGATTCGGATCATTGCTTATTTAGAAGACCTGTTTGAGTCCAAGTTTTAACTCCTCAGTTGACGTCTTGGGATGTTGCTTCAATATTTCCGCATAGTTTTCTTCTTTCATGGTGTCATCTATTTTATTAAGTGTATTAGTCCTTCTTGCAGTAAAACAGCTCTTATAACATGATGTTGCCTCCTGCATCCATATTGATTTATTGTTAAAGTCAAGCATTGACTTTAATCCATAAGTCCTTAGATTGAAATTTTAAAAAGTATGTTTTTTTGGTGACAGAATAAGACAATACTCCTCTAAGTTTGCTATCTGAACTTTATTAATAATTATAACAGAATGTCGTCATCATCATAGAGCAAAGTTCGAGAATAAACAAATAGAACAAAAGCAAAATACACCCACAGATGTGCTCTGCTGAGGAGGTTGGTTTAAACTAATATAGTGTCTGAGATTTCAGTCCAAAAACATTTTTTTTTAACAAATTAGTTGTTATTTTACATTTATATAAGCGGTAATGTTCCCCACACATACATCTGACCGAGCGTCAATCAAACTGACAATTTAAGTTGCCTCCGGTACATTATGAACACATTTGGCTGTGATTAGCCATTGTAGTTGCAATTTTATTTCTGCACATTTACATTTGGTTCTTTTTAAATAACAAAAAGAAAAAAAAAACTATAAAACAACCCAGCAGGACACTTAAACTAAATACGCTTCAGGAACTTGAAGCCAACAATGGTGGATTGTGAAAGTGGGTATTTACAATAATGGCAACATTTTTGGAAGTAATCAATGTTTGCAGAAAACGTGACCAATGCTATGCAGAACAGGGAAATGACTGTTGGCAAAAAAAATTAAATAAATAATATAAAAAAAAAAAAAAATCTGCCTAACATTTTTAGAAAGGATTATCAAATAGTTTTCAGATATTAGT
>CAEFZX010019064.1:0-15065 GCA_903066825.1 Alfaro cultratus | reverse complement strand
ATATAGGTTCTTGTGCAATCTTTTCCCTAAATCCTCATCAATTACCTGTTTGTAGGAAAGCAAATTTTGCCATATTGAGTGGATGACTCGAGACAGGCTATAAGCTTTGTTGAATGTAGTGAACCTTAAGCTAGGTTTATAATTGACATGTTGAGCCGGGCACACAAGGCCAATGCGCCGTCCCGCCCCTACACACGTGAGCTGTCACGGCGCTTGGTTATGAACCTCCGAATTTTTGTAACTTGATGTGAATCGCACATGCCACCTTTCATTCAAACTGGAAGATTTGTACGGTTTTCTTACAGAGCAGGTCCCCATGCCCTGGCATTTCCAAAAATCCTCTAGATGAGTTAATTTTCACAGAATATACTGCACCAAGGTGCCCTTCAAGTATAAACACTATGCTGCTTGCTCGTCCTGTTCGCACTTAACAGCAATTTTCAAAAGGACGACTACATCTCAGCATTTACTTTGAACCAAATGCTGGAACCTCCAGATTTTTCCTGCTATGATAATTAAAGTTTCCCAAGTCGTTGTCCTTATTTGGCTTACAAAGAAATGTTACAAATTGGACTGGTTGAACCAATATCTGCTGTTTAAACTCAGCCTAGATTAGCCCATTTGAACGTCAATGATGTGTAAGCCAAACATGCATATCGATAGATGTGCATGTTTGGTGTAGTCTTTTCACCATTTTAACCACATTTTTACATTAATATTTGGAAGTCAACATCATTTGCTCTATTTCTATTCAATTGAAATATATATAAAGGGTAGTGCTGGCTATTTGCAGGACTAACCACTGTGTAGACAGAGGGGAGAACCCCTGAACCTGTAAAGTGGCAGAATCGACTTCAAGCTTGTCTTTAGTTCTTGTATGTCTAGTGGTACTGATGTCGACTTTGAATGGACCAATATGGAGTACAGGCGAAGTAACAGATTTTATTTTATCTTATCTTGTACTTTTATTAGGCAATTCTATTGACATGTAAATAACGTCTTTATTAAACTCCTAAGTCACAATAAGCCAAGGTTCAGCATGCTACAGACACTGACTTTATGGGCCTAATGGTTTTCTGGAAAAATAGCAGGAATTTCTAGAGTTCAAAGTGAGGCCCAATCGCCTTTTAGGCATCAGGAAATTCTGCCAGAGCATGTCACTGTTTTGCTCAGAGGACTTCATGAACGACATTGAACTATCTTGGCTGTGACTGCTGAAGCAAAGGATCAAGGACGTTTTATGTGTCAGACCTGGGAACAGATGGTGGTGAAAAATGAGCTTGGATGATACTGCACTCGTAATATATTTACTGTGACTTACTTTTGCTGTAAATTTCTAAGCTTAGAGTTTGTTTCTTGCAACGTTTAGGCTCAGGCATGAAAAGATTGGAATTATAGAACGTAAAACACGATCAAAGCAATAAAACTATCAAAAGCTTAAATCTGAATAAGTGTGTTTTGGCAGGACATTGATAAATCTCTTATTTGAGAGAGTCCATAAATGAAATCACTGTTGCTAGCTATCTCCTAAATCATAAACAAGACATAAAACAGTTTTCATTTGCCCTATAAAGCAACAAAGAAACCTGCACACTTGAAAAAACCAACCGCACCAATAAAACCTGGTCTAAGTGCTCTTTTAAGAAACTAAGCCACTTCTACATCTGCTAAATATTTTGAAAACAAGACGTTACCATAATGTCGTTGACAACTGTAATGACAGTATAGATTGGAGTAAACCCAGATAAGTTCTATTACTTTTGTATTTTTCTCTTGTCACAGAGCTTCTCAAGGGCATGTACAAAAAGTAAAAACAAAAGTGAAAGCCTGCCTAACATGCCTGAGAGGATTTTGGCAGGCACCAGGCAGAGTTTAAATGTATGGATGCCAAAATGTTGAACCAACCCAAATCTTTAAGTATTCCGGAAGCCCTTTGTGAGAGATCCGATTGGTCATATTGGTACTGACGCGATAAACCATAACCTTCTGAACACTGAAAGATCAAATGAATAGCATTGATTACCTCATCATCATTCCACCTGAAAGTGGATGGGATAAGTTAAATAGTTAATATTTTGTTCATATGAAGTGACCATGTAGGTGGTCGGGTGTTTGAGTATTGATTACCTAGAGACATGGCACCAGGATTTCCTTTCTGAACAAGACAAGTCATCCGAAGCAGTATAATGGTTTTGGCAATATTCTGCTGAGAAATTGTTGTTCCTGCTCTAATGTGGATGCTTCTTTAAAATGTGCTATGCACACCCTTTCATAAAAACAGCATTCCCCTAATGGTGGCACTGTCTTTCATTGGGGCAATGTGTCCCTCCATAACTAAAAAATCTGTTTCAGGGAAGGTGTGATGTGCAGAAGTTTGAGGTGTTGACTTGGCCTCCAATCTCAATCCCACTGAGGATCTATGGGATGTGCTGGACAAACGAGCCTGATTTATAAAGGCCCCACGTTCCAATTTACAGTGCTTAAATGATCTGCGGCTTTCATATTCCTATGCTCACGAGAATGCAGCTCAAGTTTGTTTCCAGTGGTGTCTACCACCATAGAAATTTGCATGATAGTTCTGCCTCTGTCTGTTTCAGCCTTTGAATGAACTTGAACCATGTTACATTGGAGGGTTTCCACGGGGAATCATGGAAATACGGATAGTTTAATTCAGCAAGCCCAAGGAAAACCTAATGAGGAATTAGCAGGACTAAGAGTCTGGCTTACTCACATAAAACAAAAAAGTTTAGATCAGTGGTGGTCTCCGGTTTCCTTTATGGAGTGAATTAATGAAACACACAACTCATTAGGGGCAGCAGTCAGCATTTTCCTTTGGTTTTGCTGTATGCATGTGATTTTACATGCAGACAGACAGGCAAGCCCTTTACTCATGCGTACATTTCCACTTTTATGACACAACTTCCCGAAAGCTTGGGTAATTATCTGTGATTAAATAGAGAAAGTTCACACCCTGGAAATAAAATGCTGTTAAAATTAACTTGTTCTCCCACGAAGCAACTAGAACATGGCTATTTGAGTGAATTACTTTGGCACACATCATTTCCAGAGTCCAAGTATTCTTTGGAAAATTCCCTAAGAAGGCCTAGTCCTCTACTGGATCAGAAAATAGCTTGATGAAGAAATAAAAGTGAATATACAGGCCAAAATACATTAAAATAAAACCACCTAGCCTAGGTTATTAGAAAAATATTCTTTCAGTCAAGCAGTAACATTAGAATATGCCACATAAACATTCACATCAGCGTAGTGTGACGGTTAATGAAAGTGTCAAAAGCACTGAACACAAACATATCTATGTTGGGGTGTTTCAGAATAATCCAGCCTTGAAAATTGTTATTCATCCAGTTAAAGATAATGATCCATAATGAATAGGGCAGTGCTGCTTTACCAAAAAAAACATCAATAATTCGCCATTATGGTTGATTTTCCTTTTGAATTCTGGCCTGTACGGTCTCACTGGCTTCCCTCGTATTCAGTCACATTCCTCCAGATCAGGCCGGTTGTGCAGAGTGTGGGCTCCAAGCTCTTATGCAACCCAATACATCACCTGGCAAATCAAAAGACAGCAGTTACCCATGCTTTCTATTTCCACAGCCAATACTTTATTTTTTTTAGTAAACAATAGCAGTGTTACCAAAACTTTCTGTTGCTGCTAAAATGCATGTGATTTTCATTAGCGGGGAAAACAATAGTCTCCTGGTTTAACCCCACCTCACTCAACTCTGACCCGTGTTATGGTTTGCAAATTGTAACTCTATCCTGCAGAATGTCATACGGCGGTACAATACGGCGTGGAAGCTGACGCTGTACTCAGCATATGTGGACAGGATTGGTTTACTAGGGTCCAATCTTTTATTTAGTATGTGCCAAAGTCCTCATGTGTATGTGTGTGTACGCTACAAGAATATGCAACTCCGTTTGAAAGAACGTCAGTAAAAAATTGCTAACCAGGCAACCACAAATATGACTAATGAAGTTTGACTATACAGTCTGAATTTTGCGATGCTTTTGTGGTTTTTTGCTTCATTGGATGCAAGGAAGGGTCTGTGTGTCCATATGTGAATGATATTTTATTTAGCAGATGTCACTGCCCCTGGTCACACTCCTCTGAACAAAAGGACAAACAGTGGCAACCCAAAACCACTGGCCTGAATGGCTCTCTTGTAATAACCCTGACAGCATTAAAAATAAACGGGAAACATGGCAATTACCACCTATTAGAATCAGTCCTGCTCAGCTGCACAGTCTGCAATGAGTACATGGCCTTTGTGTATAGCATCTTTTTGTGTATCTTTCTTGACATTTCTGAAATAATTATACAGAAAATCTGCCAATTTAAAATAATTCAATAATTCTCAGAGTAAAATGAGTACATTTAAAACATGTTTCTTACAATCTAAAAACTTTAAAATAACATTTGCTCCAACATAGATTGAAAAATAAATTCAAGCTGTTGCCAGGTCATAGTTTCTGTTAACAGGCACATTCAGAGCAGTAACTGTTAAGTCACTTGCTTTCTGCTGAGGGCGCAAGTCTTGTTTGAAAGAAGTTGTCTCTTCCAAAAATCCAATATGAAGCAATATGTTCATAGGTGTCAAATCACCGTTATTCAATTTTACCATTCAGTGATAAAGCTTTCCAAATCAACCTGACATTGTTGTTTACATTGTTGTTTACATTGATGTGTCTCGAGTCGCCACTGTTTCAAACATTTCTGCAGTAAAAGCTTGTCTTCTTCTGGAAACATCTTGAAAATGTGTTTGTTACTAGGAAGTCATACATGCTGCCACAGTAAGAACTCTTTTCATAGCTTTCGTGTGTAAACACTTTGAGACTTCCTGGCTGGTTGTTTGGCTCTTTCTAACGGGAAGAAATCCTCAATCAGCTTACTTCTAGAAATAGTTTATCATTAAAAGAGGCCATATAATTATCTCTCGAGTTTTAAAAACGTACTAGGCCCCGAAAGGCATGAAAAGTCTAGTTAACAGGAAGACCATCTTTAGCACAACTTGATTTCCAGCTAAAGTCTTCTTGAACCAAATATAAACTTACGTCATTTCATACTGCTGTTCTCATTTTGGCTTTTCTCTCTGTTTTCTTTAGCAACACAGCATTAAGACCAAGCTTCAGCAAGGAATGGATGGTGGAAGCTAAAGCTAAACATTGTGAAGTGCTTAACAAATTAGAAGGTCCTCACAAGGAAGATGTCCAGGGGAAGTGAAGTGGATAAATTTAAGAATCAGCTGGTCCAGTACAAGTTTACTTTCATTGCCTAAAAATACTTTTTAAAATAAAAATAGTACAGATTCTAAATTGAATTATGGTGTAAATGTATTGTGTAAAATGATTGTTGTTTTTCGTGCCTTTTTTCACTGACCGCTGAAAACCAGCACCAGCAGCTCCAGTTGCTATGATAAGAATTAAGCTCAAAATGAAACAATAGAACATAGAAGTTTAATTTTCATAAATACAAATGAAAAAATCATACCAACAGTAACATACTTAAACACATTTTATCTTTGGAACATCTCTGCTTTAAGGCAGCTTTGGTTTTATATATTGTTTATCTCCAGTCATCTGCTTTGTAGCAGTACTGATTAAACTACTGTCCTATTCTTGACACAGATGACAGCATGTATTAGCTGATTAGCATTACAGCAGGGATTTTCCATCGTCTGGCCATCCCTCAAGACATCAAGTGGAAGCCCAGATACTGAGAATCTGAGACAGAGTTATAAACACATGCTAATAACCCTAGACACCTGTGAATACTTTAGTGTAAAAAATTTGTTTCTCTCTGGAAAATTCCCAAACAGACACACAATCATGTGCAGCTCTAGACAGTCAAGATCACATCTGCATCTTTAACAGTGTAGAGGATATAGGGAAAGTTGTTGAGTTTCCATGCAACTATTTCCTCCAGTCATTGTGATTCATCTCCAAATGTGAACAAGCGTACACTCTCACACACATGATCCCTCGTGCAGACAGCTATTGAGGCCACCTGGTAACAATCAGTCAAGGCCAGGGGTTAAAATCATAGCTTCTTCAGTGTAGCGAAATTGGTAAGCCGCAGGAGAAGACTGAATGTAGTTGATAAAGTGTGATGCAGTCACCCTAATCAAGCTTAAACACCTTTAAAATGCTCTTATTTACCTGTTGGATCGACCTCTGTGGCTTGCCAAGCTAAGTCAGGAAAGATAATAACTATGTCTTTTTAATTCAGCTGTCAAAATTTTTTCCAAAGATATAAAGCCACACATTCAAGAATTTATGAGTATTAGTCCAAATTAAACAGTGGTAAGTTTAGAAAGCAGTATTGTGCAGTTTGGGCTCAAACACACACGTCAAACTTTACTGTCAACTAAAGGGAATCACAAGATGACATTTTAAATCTGAGCAAAAGCACATAAAGTGAGAAACATTTAGCTAGTTTAGATTTGCCGGGGTTATTGTTCAAGCCAATTCAAAAGCCATGAAACACAAGGTGGCGAAAACTGAATTCAAAATAGTACAAAAGTCTAAGCCCATTGTTTAGGCTCAGATGTCAATCTGCAGGTAACATCTACAAGCTTTTAAAGGGTGTAAAGAAAATGGATGGATGGATGGATGGATGGATGGATGGATGGATGGATGGATGGATGGATGGATGGATGGATGGATGGATGGCTTTTGAACAATGTTGGTGACCAGTGTCAAGATGTTGGTCTCAAAAGTTCGCCACCTTTTCTTTCAATGCAGAGGATATGGTGACCAGAGTGATGAGGGTCTCAAACTGCACATTCTAGTGCTCCAATATCCTCAGCCTGGAGTTCCTCCCCAAATGTGTATTTGTGTATATTGAACATTTGACTTTGACTGAAAACAGGACACAGTAACTCTCAGAGCCATGTCACACTTTCCATACATGTTTCTCTCTTCGCCTGTACCTTTCCAACTCTCTGCCTGTATTTCTCTTCTTATGTTTGTTCTGTTTCCCATTCCAGATGTAAACCAGACCTGGGTCAAATGACAACACAAAATAAAAACCTGTTGCTACAACAATTACTAAAATAAGCAGCTGTTAACAAGAATAACATCTGCAAAGGGAGTTTATTGTACTGCACACCATGATGGGTTTGTTATGAAGTCCCTTAGTGGCACCTTAAGACCATAAGATATCAGTAAAACAAAGTAGCGAGACAAAATGCAATTCATTCATTTATCATGTGCAGTTTTTTTCTGTGTGTTATTCCATTGCTAATTTTACTCTTTTTTTTTTTTTTTTTACAATGTTCAGAATTAGAACATATATACATTATACTTAAATACTGTATGAGTGTACTTTGGTACTGTTTTCTCTTTTAGTGTAACAAGCTGAATCACACATCCGAACTTACACAACCCTATTTCTCTTTCTGTTGTTTGACATGCTTTACTAGCTAAACAACTAAAAGTAATTTTTCACTCCTAATTATGAACCGATTACTATCTTGACTTTATCTGAACACATGGAACAAATTTCTGTCCTGCTTGAATGAATGTCCATCTTTGAAAGGAAATAGGCTTTCATCCAGTAGCGTTCTCCATGAATGACAAATCCGCCGGTCACAATTTTCTAACTTATTATGGTGATAGAAGATTGTTGTGTGAGCAATTAACAAATCACATAGCTAAACTAATAAAATAATAGCTGATTAAACTTTCACTTGACACTGGTTCAAACCTAGTTCTGTGTATTTTGGACAGAGTAAACAGACCCAGATGTGATTGGGTATCTGTCAAGCTGTCCTTTTCCAGGCGCTTTAAACAACATTTCTTTTACATTTGTCACACTTTGGATAAAGCTTAGATTGACTCCATATGGGTACACCCCAAACTGAACTGGGATTTGATGTCATCACTTAGATCCATGAAATAACTACATTCTCCATGGACTGACATGAGTTTATTCTTAATATACCCCACAAATGGGCAGAATAAATCAAACACCCAAAATGTACTGATGGGACTTGTGTGAAGGGTAAGTCTAGACAAGCCCTATTGTGCAGTTTTCTACACAGTATAATTTGTGTTAAATTTTCTATTTTTGTAAAAAAAAAAAAAGAAAAGAAAAAGAAAAAGAAAAAGAAAGAAAGAAAGAAAGAAAGAAAGAAAGAAAGAAAGAAAGAAAGAAAGAAAGAAAGAAAGAAAGAAAGAAAGAAAGGAAGAAAGAAAGAAAGAAAGAAAGAAAGAAAGGAAGAAAGAAAGAAAGAAAGGAAGAAAGGAAGAAAGAAAGGAAAAGGAAAAAACTGATTACACATTTTGATTTCTCAAACACTGGATTTATTCTTGACTTTCCCTCTGCTTCTATAGGTGAGCTCATAAACCAAAAACAATTATTATTTGTAAATCTTGTTTGCATACATTTGTTCCAGTTCTATTAATGAGAGCTTTGAACTTGGAAGCAAATTTTATTTGTTGATGAAAGAGTTTAAAAGTTTGTAGAGGTAGTGTTATTTATTTTCCAGGCACATAGTGCACTTTTACAGCACAACTAAGTAACTATGTTACCTCCAGTTGTTATGCAAATGCTTTATACATCAAATATGACTTAAAAGAAATTTGACTTTGTATTTTAACCCCTTGAAATTTCATCTATTTAAAAAACTCCTGCTCTTTCTGAAACTTCACCTTTAGGAAATCATCGCATCACTTCTCTATTAATCCTTTAATAATGTTTTTGCCAGTGTTGCACTGAGAAGTACTTCATATAATGAGCTCAGCAGATGCACAATTCCTTCGAGTGTTTGCCAATTGGTTCTGGCTAGTCTGAAGGAGCTGTATGTGTGTGTGTGTGTGTGTGTGTGTGTGTGTGTGTGTGTGTGTGTGTGTGTGTGTGTGTGTGTGTGTGTGTGTGGAGGGGAGGGGGGAACTACCTTAGCTTGGGAACTTCTACAGCTCTATAAGAAGACTGTGCCTGAATGGTTGCCATGGGAGATTAAAGGATTTCTCAATTTATGAAAGAATCAAGGCAATACTCCAGATATGTTTCAACTTTGTATTTGTCTTTGAGGGAATAACATATCATTTTGTAAACCTAAAAGTAGTTTTTTATAGGTCCCCCCAAGTGGCCAAAAAAAGTAGCACAATTTATAAGAAAATATATCATGTTCCAGATCCAAGCATTCACTTTGAATAGGTACAAACCAAGTATCTGCTTAATTCTCCTAAGGTTTTGGAATGTGGTGTGAGGATTTAGTTTTTCTGTGTGTCAATTTAGATCCTGTGTTGTCTCATTTTTTCTGCCCTGATTGCTCCCAGCTGTGTCTCGTTTTCCCTGATTACCTCTTGCGTATTTAATCCCACTAGTGTCTGTGTTTCCCCGTCGGATGCTTGTTGTTGCTGCCATTCGTTTGTGTCACTGATTTAGTTGGTAACACTTTATTTGACAGGTTGTGAATAAGACTGTCATGACACGTCACAAACGATGTCATGAACATGAGTAAGTCTTCATGAATATTTATGACTGTTGTCATAAAGTGTCATTCGGTAAATCATGACACTTTTAATACAAAGTTGACATTATTCAAAATGTATTTGTTATGACAACTTGACATTATGACGGTGTCAAGACAGTCTTATTCACAACCGGACAAATAAAGTGTTACCATTTAGTTCTGTACCAGTGCTTGGGCTTCTAGCTTTTGCTCACCCGTGCTGCCTGGACTTTTGTACATGCCTGTTATTTCCATTAAATCATCAAATTCAGTTGCTGCCTCTCCTCTGTTTTTGGGTCTACATTCAACAGCCCAAATCATGACAGCTGGGTCATTTTAGTAACATTTGAGATGTGGTTTGGTCAATTTTAGAGTATGTTTGATCATTTGTACATATCTAAAAAATGTGATTCTGTTAGAGATAAATGTACATGCTACATTATTGCATGACCAGTTACTTGGACTCCATGCTGTTCTAATGGTTTGGCATCAGAGCAAGATGGTCTCTTGTTCAAATTTCAGCTGGGAAATTTATGAGTAGAGTTTGCATGTTTTCTGGGTATACTCTTACATTCTCCTGCAGTTCAAAAACATATATGATACTTTATCTAGTACATCCAAACTGACCAAAAGCCAGAGTGTGCGTGACAGTTTCACTTGCATATGCCTTTCTTGGCCCCACTTAGGACTTCCAATTTTGCATTGGTTTACCTTGCAATTTGCCTGCAGATTCAGGTAGGCTGTCTGAATAGGATAAAAATACTATGAACTTAGGCAAAACTGGTTTGAAAACAAAAAAACTGTTTTAAAAAATACTGAAGACTATTAATGTCCAAAGATCTTTAAAAACACAACAAATCTGATTGTGGAAATAAAATCGTCCATTAAACGCAAATTGAAATTTACTTCAACAAATTGTGTAACACCGTAAGCAGTTCCAACTTTGCTGTGCAGACACAGGATATTTAAAATCACTTTCGGCTTCATCATGAAATGATTATGGAACAGTCCCAAACTTCGAAAGAAATGGTGGAGCTCTGAACAAAAAGAAGAATGAAGCCACAACATCTTTTCCCAGTTAGGAAGGCTTAGGGTGCAGCTATCTCGCTTCATTAACCTGTGTTGATTTCAGAAGTGTCTGGCACGGAGGCTGGGTGTGTCTTGCCAAGCTCTAACCACCCAGGAACAGCGGAGAAGACACGCATAGATCCACGCATATGCACATACTCGAGCAACAATAGTTCTTTGAAGCTGCAGCTTTGTTGTTCATAAGTTGTTCTTGAGATTTTGGGAAGTCATACCTAAAACGGTAATGGATCATAGTGAGTCTGGACTTATAATCATTTCCAGTCATTCAGGACTAATTTGTAACTTCATTCCATTGTGGTGATGTTTTTTTTTTTTTTTCATGTGATTCAAAAAAGTCATATTCACTAGTCCTTCATCACCAGATGCTTTGTAAGGACATTACTGACTTATCACTTAGCTCATTTTAATTTTTATTTTTCATTTGTCAATATATTGATTTTGGCACCACATTATTAGTCTTTTATTGTCTAGCCTGGAAATGTCTTGTAGATGTTTCAGACAATGTAAGCAGGAATTATGTTATTGTGGTTATAAGAAGTGCCAAAGTTTTTTTTTTTTTTCAAATGTGATAAAAATGGGATTTATGTGCTATGATGTCACATAGCTGTCACTGTTTTGATATCCCCACATTACCAAAAGTACCATAACCCCCTTTAATGAAAATGCTTTCACAACTTCAACACTCAGGTCCTCCAAACTAACAGCAGAAGCAATTAGGAAATATCTGGTGGAACTTATGAGGTCATCATAATATAAACATCCGAATACTTCAGCAGAGAGAATAAAAAAAGTTTTCTTTAACTTCTTTTATTGATCTGAATCATTATTACTGTCCAGGCCTCTACCAGTGAACTCAGTGTTTTGATTAAGGCTTAATGATTCTTGGAAACACTAGTGGTAGAGTGTGTGTTGCTTTTATTTATTTGTGCTAGTGTAAAATATTTCCTTCTAAGCCCATGGTAACTCCACAGCAAGCTTGTAAGTTCATCTGTATTTCATGTCATGCTTTTTTTTTTTTCAAGGATCAATTTGCTAATTGAATCTGATTTATTCGGGTGTACCTGAGAATAGCTCAGAATATATGCCTAAAAGTTCATAAAAGCCCTGGGTCAAACAATAGTTTCATGTTTGTGCAAGTGATTAAAGTCATTTCAAGTCTCAAAGGTTTGATCTCGTTGAATGCTTGTCATGTGACTCATGGTAATTTTACCTTTGCTATGTTTTTGTTATGGCAATTAAGCTCTTAAAATGTTAGCACACTTTTACATTTAATTCTATTGCCGCATAACGTACAAGTGACATGTTGTACTAAGTTTTATTACTTTAAACACTGTTTGTCAAGTGTAAAATATTTACTTCTTTCTTTTTATCTATGCTTACCAGGCCTTCCAGTGTTAGAAGTTCAGCCTTGCTTGACCAATTAAGCAGATCTGTGTGGCCACAAAACTCAAATAAGAGCTCTTTTAGTGCAGTTTTAAAAGCTTCTGAAGTATACTAAGTACTCACTTCTGGGAAGATTTCTCCAGGGGGCCATGAATATCCTCAAAAACATTCACATATTTACCGTTTTCCACTTATTCTCCTCCTTCCCAAAATCAGCACTCCTCTTCTTTCTCTACATCCTTCACTTGTCTCTTTTTTCCATCACTCTCCTGTCTAGGCTCAGATATCAGATTATAGCTGCCATTCTGGAGTTCTAAGTGGGTTAGGATAATGTTGCAATTTCTTGACTAAGCTTTCATCTTGCTGCTAAGCTTGTTTTGGTGGTTATGGAAAGTTTCTTTACAAAAACCACAGTTATCTGATCCAGAAGCCTAAAATTGTTAAGAACTTCTTCACCTTCTTGAAATGTTCTTTGTCTTTTTAGCTTCCTTCTATGCATCAACTCCCACAGAGTGGTTATTCTGATTTGTTCTTGTTCCAATGGAAGAGTGGAGACTTTAACAATGACAATCGTTAAAGATGATATCCAAGGGCGTGCCGTGGTGGCGTAGGGGTTAGCGCGACCCACATTTGGAGGCCTTGAGTCCTTGATGCGGCCGTCGCGGGTTCGACCCGTCAACATTTACCGCATGTCTTCCCCCCTCTCCTTACCCCATTCCTGTCAGCCTACTATCAAAAAATAAGGGACACTAGAGCCTGCAAAAAGCCCCCTGGTGGGGAAAAAATAAAAAATAAAAAAATGATATCCAAAACAAGAATGCTGCCACATACATGAACTGGATATCTTTGATGAAGGATGGTCACTCATCAGGATGGTCGCAATGCAGTTCTCTGTGAACAAAACCTAAAATCATCCGCCTAGGTCCAAGAATAAAGCCAACCACTCCAATCTCAAAAAACACCAGTCATATTACAGCACTACCACAGAATACCAAGCAGGAATAGTATTGCCACGAGGGGGGAAGGAGAACAATTAAGAAATCTTACACCTGTCTGATATAGTATCAGTGCAACTTCTATTTTAATGATAATCAGCACTCAAGCAGAGTATAACTACACAGACAAAAATCCTGCCATTTATCACTAATTCCTTGGACAAAGCATTCTTTTACAGTTAATATGGTTCTTGCAGAGTTGAAGATCAAAGCAGCACCCATGATCGCCATCATGAAGTCATGGAAACTGATAAACATCACCAACATGACGAGCTCAGTGTATATCACATTGATGCAGCCATCCTCAGAGCAGCACACCACCATACAGTGTTTTGGACTAATGCATGCCAGCTTGTCAACAAAGAAGACCCTGGAAATCATCCCTAATACGATGATAAAGATAGGAAGAATTTTGAGGAAGGCCTGATTTTATACTCTTTGGCATCAGCGATGTTCTTTGCAACTACAACTCGCTGTACTATTACCTAATATGCACACCATTGTTAAATTGAGGCAAGGGTCTGACCCAGCAAGACTTCAGGTCAAGGAAGGTCAGGATCTTTTGGGCCTTGCAGGATTTTCAGAGTGTCTTGTTGAGCATCTGAGATACTGTTTGCAGGATACAGAAAATGTCAGATTTGGTGAAGACAAAAGAACAGAAATGATGTTTGGATTGACCTGCAAGTTTTTGAATCTTATCCTGCCATACCTCCATTTTGGATAAAGTTGATCCCTATAAGATAGACCACTTCAGAGATTATCAAGAATGCCCTCCAGTGACTTTCAACATAGCTGTCATTGTAATGAGGGGGGTGATGGAAAGATAAAGGTTCCACCCTAAGGATTCCTGAATGAAAAAGGCTCCTGAATAGAGTTTCACAGACAGCTTAGTGGAAATGTAAAGCATGAGAGATAAAGCAGAAAACACAACTTCAGACACCGTCCTCCCTATTGTTTGGACAGGTACTCTGTCATGGTATAAACTCCAACAGTGAATATACACAGCAACTGAGGCAACGGTAGTGTTGAATTCCCCCACAGCCACACTAAACCCAGCAAGTCCAATGAAGTGCTCACTTCCTATGCTGCTGACAAGGAGAGATGCTTCCAAAGCACCCCAGTTCATGGATCTACCAGCCATGACGTAGCCCCTCACTGAGCCTCTGTTGGCTTGTTGCATTGCCAGGAAGCCAATTCCAAGCACTAAGATAAAGTAGATTAGGACAACAATGTGGTAATATTGGGAGCCATAGTTGAAGACATATGACCACTTACCTAGCTCCTTGTTGATACTACGTTTTAGTCTACATTTAAAACATTTGGAAATCAGTAACATTGTGTAAAATTGACCATATTGAGCTTTACACCATGTTATAATGTTGTAAAGCTCATGTTTGTAAAATTCTTGAATCTCTGGTGGCAGCCATTTAGGGATGCCTAAACACTTGCTCTCATGAAACATTGCTTATTTTCACAAAGCTCCTACTCTGAGCCGCTGTCCCCTGCCGAGCTTCCGCCTCACAGAGCACCCCTCCCACGCACCTTTCCCACATAACTCCTCCAGAGTAGTGGTGGCAGCAACTAACAAGCACCTGGTAAAATCTGAGTATTATACAAGCTACTCCTCAGTCCAATGCATCTAAGAATGACTGTAAACAGCATAATGGCAAGGCATTATTGGGACAACATACTGAAACGAAGTGTCAGAAAGAGTAGGAGCTTCTTCAAGTGCATCTACTCCAAAAGAACATATAAGAGTTTATACAACCCTGCTGTTATTACAATAGCAACAGGCAAAACTGTGTTTGGATTGTTTGTTAGTGATGTGTGGGTGTCAGATCTAAATTATTATGTTTGTAATGTGGTAATTGAGGTTTTCCTGAAAATACAATCTTACTACATATACAGTACCACCGAAATTCAACTCCCATGCATTCCAATCATATACTGTAATCACCTTCAGGGTTCTTACATGCCTTCACCTGGTTGCTAAACTATTCAGATTAGTCACAACTGGAAACACCCTGGGATCTCTTAAACGTCATAAGGTGCAAAAAATTAAATTAAATTATATATATATATATATATATATATATATATATATATATATAATTCAAAA
>CAEFZX010019061.1:0-79468 GCA_903066825.1 Alfaro cultratus | reverse complement strand
CCGCTCCCTTCTTCCCTCATTCGTGAACAAGATCCCGAGATACTTGAACTCCTCCACTTGAGGCAGGACATCCCCCCCGACCCGGAGAAGGCACTCTACCCTTTTCTGGCTCAAGACCATGGCCTCGGATTTGGAGGCACTGTATGAGACAGTGTATGGAAAAATATTCTTGACCATAATTTGATAGTTAGAGACACAGATCCAACCCCTCCTCCTCACCATGGACCCGGTGTCTGAACAACTGATTGAAAGTTGATTTATTCACTGCAAGTTTATATCTGTTAAGGTTGAGATTGAACTAAACATGAAAACGGCCCTTTAAACCATTCAGACAACCAGCACAACAGAGACACAATCAAAACTGTTAGATGACTTATTACCCCGTGATAATAACTCAGAAATTAGGATGTATTTTTATTTCTTTCCTACTTACGGAAAGTTTCTGTTTATATCATAGGTTTGTGGTGCCATCCTAAAGAAAAAGATATAAAACTTCAGATATTTCACACAAGATATTAACGCTCATGGAAAAACCTCACATAACCTTGTATTAAAGCAGAAAGTACGGCGGCCACAGTAAGAAAGGCTTACAGTATTCCATTATGCCACATCAGTACAGTATTGCGAGGGAACGCAAAAGAAAACAAAATTCCCATGTCCCCTGGAGGGCTCCGTAAGATTCAGTCATAAATCATCTTTGTTTGCCAAATTTGTGCACACAAACAAGAAATTTGATTTGAGTTCCACATTGTGTAATTATGTGACTTTCTTTTTTTTATTCCTTTGGAACATGTCTGAATATTTGGAGTTGCTGCTTCCTTTCGGATTCCTGTCAATGTTGTTAGTTCTTCTGCAAATAGAGTCATAAAGTCAAACAGAACAAATGAGTGAGTAAATCAGAACCGTGATTTTAAGGCATGTTATGGTTCTCCAAAGGAAGTGATTCATTTTATAATACAGAAACAATCAAATAGTGGATGAAAACGATCTGCAGAGTTTTGCATCCAAACAGCTGAATGTTAATAGAAACACCGACCGAGCTGCACTGAGACACACTTCATTAACATTTATGCCAAAGTCGATAACAGGTGACAAAACGTGGACAGGTTCAGGGAATATGAATGTTTTTTCAAGGGACTGCTTGTACAAGATGTACAAGTTGATAAAAGTGTGTGAGGACATGATTGGGTGAAGGGTGGAAGAGCTGAATGAGAGTGTATTCATCCCAGTGGATGTTTAATGATTCACTGTAAGTTGTGTTTACATGTGGGACACTCCAGAGTCATTATCTTGTCTTTTGGTTCTCTTTCTGACTCCCGTCTGGCCGGGTCCACAGCGTCATTCCTCCAAATGGAGAACATTAGAGGAAATCAACGCTGCCTCTCCATCTGTTGACAAGTCCTGCAGTCACTGCATGACAGTGATGGATCTCACCCCCCGTCTACAGTCCACAGATTTCACTTCCACTTCATATCTGACACGTCGTCTGTCTCTTCATTCTGCTCTCCTTTCTCTAATATGCAGTTTTTGTCTTTTAAGCCAGGTTCCATTTTCCTATTTGTCCTTTCAAAGATTTTAGACAGTTTAGTAGAAGAAAAAGCAAAAAAAAACAAAAACAAATTGATCATTTTCAACACGAGGACAACAGATTAAATTATATTGTTATATGAGTCTCTTTCCAAATGGAACCTGCATCCATTTTCTGCTGTTAACACTACAGATAATGAAGAAATCTGCTTTCAAGCAGTCTCTGTAAGTCACTTGCTAATCCAATTTCTCTCTGTGAAGTGGCTTCTGATCACTTATTCTCTTCTGTGATCATCCAGTTTTAAGGAAAAGGTTTGGTATGGCCATGGCACTGAAAGCCATGGCTGCATATTCAGCTGGATTTACTGTCGGTCCGGACTTTGACAGGACCGTTCTGGCATGAATTACTTTGATCTAAACCATTTTCTTGTAACGTTGGCTGTTGGGGCATTATCCTACAAAAAGCAGAACCTCCTCCAGAATCGCAAGTCTTTTGTACCTTCAACCAAGACATTTCCACTCAGGTCTTCTGGTTCTGGGGATGCAGAGCTGAATCAGAACCAGAACCAAACACTGAGAAGCAGTATTCAGTTTTTATGCTCCACTAATTTGGAACAAACTTCCAGAAAACTGCAAAAGTGCCAAAATACTGAGTTCCTTTAAATCAAGGTTAGAAACCGACCTGTTTGAGTTGCTTTTCATTAGTAGCAAGTGGAATATTGATGAACATATTTGATGTATATTTGCTTGTTAATTTTGATGATGGCATTTGATCTAATCTAAAAATCTAATGTTTATTGCTTGTTTCATAATTGGTGATTTTATGACGTTACAAGGCAGAAATCTGTTGTTTGCATATTAGTCAAAACCGTCACCATGCGTGACGGTAAAGTACAAGACAGATAATCTGTGAAAGAAGATTGTCGTCTGAAGAAATACACTACTCCCGCTCAAAAACAACCAATCAGGGCCAGGAGGAGGGTCTTAGTGCTGTAAATCATGCTTGTATAGGTGCTGATAAAACGCTAATAGTGGTGAAACAATGCAATGTACCAGGAAAACTGTTGCCATCAGTCGCTATGCTAACTAGCATGAGCATTCATGACAGGCTCTGTTGTGGTGTAGCATGTCTCAACTCTGATTGGTTATTTCTGACCAGGAGCGGTGCTCTTCTTCAGATGGAAGAGCTTGCCTTTTTTCAAATTATTTGCATAGCGATAGTTTTAACAAATACGTTAAAAAAAACCAAACAAACATATAATCAGTTGAATATTAACTTTATTCATTATTCTCCATTTCCATTTGGTTATCAGAAGTAATTTTCTTTGTATTCAGTGACTCCTAGTGATTTTCTCATCTCCGGTTCGTGGGTGATTACACTTCAACTAATAATAAACTCAATTCTTTTTTTAAATACGTTGTTTAAACGGTTCCTGGGATTGTAACAACGTTCATGTGATATTCATATTCATTCATACATTCATTTTCCACATGTTCTACCCAATTAAACAGCAAATCCCTTCATTTATTGCAGCTGGTGTGAAAACAAGCATCTTGTAACTTATGCTGTGATCTAGATGAAGGTAAAAATCTGTTGTTATCTCTCTGTTTTTGAAGCTTCCCCCTGCTATTTTATTTATTTATTTTTGTATCGATTGGCTTACTTACTAATCTGACCGTGACCGCCCGCTGGATATTTAACTGCCCCGGCCACATGAGTGGGCGCTGCCTGAACCTCACGTCAGTTTTTCCGTAGGTGGGAAACCATCGGCAGCAAAAAGCCTGACGGAAATATCCCTCAGTGGGGAAAACAAGCACACAGCTCGGCTTCTTCTAATTGATACTTTGCGGCTTTCACTTCAGCTCTCTCTGATGCATTTCCATCCGTGGGATTCTGTATTGACCCACTGCGAGAGAAGAGACTTACACAAACATGGCTAATGAGGTAATATTGATTGTGGCCTCTGTGACAGCTATTAATTAGCGACTGACTCTGACCATATGCTGAGATGGGTGAAGGGAGAGAAAAAGAAAAAAAAAAGCTGCCTGTCTTTATCTGGATGATCTCCCTCCTCCACACCAACGCACAGCGCCCTGTCAGAGAGTTTGTTTTATTTTTTATTTTATTTATTTAGTAGCCCTGAAGCTTCAGATAAACTGCATGCAAAGAATGGAGGACATCCTGTACCTGATGCTGAACTACTGAGCCAGAGAGGAGATTAAAGCTGATCACGAGCCACATATTACTGTCGTAATGCTTTTTTTTTTTTTTGCAGCTTGCCCACCATTCATCCATTATGTATGATTATAAAGCTTTCCCTCAGAGGTTGCTGTTTAATGGGCAGCTGTGCAGATGAGAGGAGGCTCGAAAACAAAAGACAGAGAGGCCTCGAGGAGACATTTTGTCAAATATTACCGACAGATTAGACAGCCGTCGTAAATTATGCAACAAGAAGCGTGAGCCAGGTGAAACGTCTGGGAAAGGACCGCCTTTCTCCGCACCTCCCCTCACACTCTGATGGGGAAACTGTTCTTTATAACACAAACCCTGCTGACAGGACACTTCCTCAGCTCTGACCACAAGGATACAGGCTTGATAGGTAGCTTTAAATGTATATATTTTCAGTTATGTGTGGCCTCAAAGCTCACAGGAGATTCACTGCAAATTATTTTGTCTAGTTTCTAGTACAAACATCTTGCCACACTTGAAATAAGACAAAACTAACGTATAAGTAACTTTTCAATGAGATATAGGAGCTTCTTTAAGTCAGTCATTTCTTAATTTCTTTTTTTTTTAAAGCACTAGTTCCACAAGCAGATATTTTTCACTTATAACAAGATGCTTTTCACATAAGTGAAAAATCAGCCAGTAGAACTGGTAATTTTTTCAACAATCCTAAAGAACTATTGGCTTAAAACAAACTCCTCTATCATGCTGACAAGTTACCTGTCAGTTAGTTTTGCTTTATTTTCAGTGTACCAAAGTATTTGCACTAGATTAAATACTTGCTAATATTTTGTGTTTTTGAATTTTTGCTGGAGCTGATGAAAAACTTTGGATTTTTGGATGGAATACGTCAGAAAATGTCTGTTTATGGAGCTTATTTCGCAGATCTTTAGTGAACTGCTGTCATCGTCTTGGGATTCAGTTAAAAGATCGATACGCTGAAGGAATCTGAGTAAATCAGAGAGAAACTCCTCACTTTTAAAGAACAAACGGATCACAAAGCTCATCACTACACACACACATACACACACACACACACACACACACATGCACACGGTCAGTGTGTTTTATTGGCATGTGAAAGGCCAACACAAAGTAGTCCATACTGTGATATGGGAAAAAATTATTTGAATATCAACTAAGGTTGAAATAGTCAATTAAAAATAATCATGATGAATAAATTATTGAAATAATCCTCAACTATTTTAGTAATAGCTTCACCTGTTTCAAATTCGGTAAACAAAACCTATTGAGTAACTTTTGCTATCCAATTATTAATCAATTAATCCAAAATGAATCAACAGTTTAGATCTATAATCTACTGATGTTCAGTCAAGCAGAAATCTTTTCACATGTTGATGGTAGAAATATGTTTTTGGCTGCAGATGAATCCTTTGCTACAAATGATTAAGTGTTCACTAATGAAATGCTGTTCCTGCATTTTTGGCAATAAAATGATTATTTTCTTATTTAAGAAGGGAATTGAATTACATGTTTATTTGCATTATTTTATGTATTTATAATATTGCATGAAATAAGCTTAAGTAATTCTGTGAAAAGTCTCCAAAATGTACCAAATATGCAATTAATCGATTAATCGTCAGAATAATCGATTGATTACTAGAACAGTCGTGGTATCAACAGACTGAAACAGTCAGATTGGATGGAAAATCACTATGAACATCAACTCTTTAGCATTGCCTGAGATTCTCCCTTGGATTTAGGCCTAGACTTCGACTAGGCCATTCTAACACTTACATATGCTCAACAAGTTTTCCACCTGGAGCTCCATTCATCTTTTCATCTACCATGATCAACTTTACCTTCCCTGCTGAATAAACCCCATCCCCACAGTATGATGCTGCCACCACTTTGTTTCACCATGGCTGTGGTGTGTTCAGGGTGATATGCAGAGTTAGTTTTTCTCCTTTCTTATAGTTTCCCACTCCTCATACGGTTTCCATGTTCTGGTGATGGATTGAGCAGAGCTCTTTGGGATGTCCAAAGTTTCGGCTATCGTTTCAGAATCTAACCCTGTTTTAAACCGGTGACCCGCCTGCCGTGTCGGTCGAGCTTCATGATGATGTTTGTTCACTAATGCTCTGACGCTAAAACAAACCAGAATCTTTTTTTGGTTTTTATTTTTGACACCGCCACTTTCCCAGAAGCTGCATTTGAAGCATCTCTCTACTGCGAGGAAAAGGTTAAATTACATGATCTAAATCACAGCATGACTTGAATCAGAGTGTTTAATCTAAAGATGGAGCAGGAGTAACGTTGCAGTCAGTTTTTGTATTTTTAGTGGAAATGGTTTCCCTTCAGATGGTCCCTGAACGACACCTCCTGAGCTGTCACTGGAAGGCTGCGGTGGCCTAGAAAACGGAGCGGCGCTCGGAGCGGTCCCTGGAGAGCGCCTCTCTCGCCCTTCTTTTAACTGGTCCTGACAGTTTTTGGCTCTAACATTTGTGTATGGGTGTGTGTGTGTGTGTGCGCGCAGACAAGAGGTGAGATGAAGCTGCCTAAATTAGGGAAAATACAAGTGGTATAAAATACAAGCTGAACGTATTTAACCAGGAAAAAAAAAAAGAAAATAAGAAAACCAGTTACAGTAGGCTGAATCTGAATGTTGGTATCCTCCTCTGAGCTTTTATTTTGGATTTAAATGCTGCATTTGAGTGGCTAACACATCTGAATGTCCTCGAGATGCTTTCCAAGCAGTTTAACACTCACAGTGGACGCCTCTGCTTGGACCTGTTCTGATTCTACGTGCATCACTCTGGTTTTGGGTGGATCTGAATGAAAACGTTCAGCATGGTTTCAGTTCACAGATTACTGGAATCCCAGGAAAAGATGTCTGAAATCCTTAAAACATATGTGCCTTTCACCACTGTAGCATAATAGCAAGATAAAGAATAATGATTAAAAAAAATAATACATTTTTAAGTGAGTTCATCTATTCAGTTTTGAAAAAAGCCATGTCAAGGCTGCAATATGTAACATTTTTTTTTGTTTTAAATATGTTTTATACATATTTGTTTAAATTGTCACATCATGATATGAGACAGTCTGTGAAAAAAATCAATTTCCACCACCTTCTCTTTGAGCTACTATTGCTGTCTGAAGAAATGCTCACGCTCGGTCAAAAACAACCAATCAGAGCCAGGAGGAGGGGCTTAGTGCTGTTACACAACTTTGTTCACTCGCTGCTAAACACACTAATGGTGGAGAAACAACTTACTGTTACAGGAAAAAACGTTTATCTGCCGTCATCAGTGACTATGCTAACTACCCTTAGCATTCATTACAGGCTCTGCTGGTTGCAGCTTGCTCTCTGTATGATTGACAGCGCTAAGACCCGCCTCCAGGCTCTGATTGGTAGTTTCTAGATAGCCCTAGGAGAAATCAGAGATCAGTTTTTTTATAGATTGTCTGTCTCATGCCAAACTGTTACAACATAGTGACAGTTCAATCAAATATGTAAAAAAAAAAAAAAAAAGTCTTTATAAAATTGACGGTGCAGCTTTGTGAGGTAATATTTTTAAACAAAATCACTGATGGACCAGTTTTTAGTTCTCCAAAATAAATTCAAACAAATTAAAATTCAAAAATGCCTATTTTTATGCCAAAGGGAATTTAAATAGTACAGTAACTTGTGTCATCCAAGCGCCTTCAAAAAGTCATCATGGATGGCAATACTGTGAGCAGAAAGTATCTCCAGTAGCAGTTAGTCTAGTATCTACTAACCCAACCTAACCTTTGACCCCAGACATGTCAGGAGCAACAAATGAATCATTTAAGCACATGCTTTATGACTTCATTGCTTTTGTTGTATTTTACAGACTGGGCTACATCAGCATATAGTTCTTACAGAATGTTGGGTCTTTTTTTTTTTTTTTTTGTATGGATGAGGATGTTCCTAAAAGTGAAGCGGTGACCTTTCAACTCTTTTGGATGGACAAAGTCAGAGATTTAAAAAGAAAAACAAAATATCGACAAAGCTTAAAAACCTGCAGCTCTATCTACCTAACTTCCCTAAAAAAAAAAAGAAAAAAAAAAAGAATTGTCCCACTTCTAGAAAAACTGGAACAGACAGCAGAGAAAAGAGCATAAAGCAGGAGAGTACAGGTGCAGTACCCAAAAAATTGTACTCCAGTAATAGTACGAAATCTGGTTAAAAGACACTGAGAACTGATCAGAACATCTGATTTAATATTTAAAAATGACAAAAGTGCAAGCGAATGTCCTAATTCTGATATTTTAAAATGCAAATAAACAACACAAATACAACATAATATCTTCCAAATGATAAAAAGGTTTTGTTTTTCTAATAAAAACTAAGTATTACTTCAAGAGAAACTGTAAATGTGTCTGTATCTCAAGCATCTTTTATGTTTTCTTCATTCAGTGAAGTTACTCACAGCGGGTAGAATATTGAGAATTTTCACTCCAGTAAGAGCAGCGATACATCGCGGTATATCACGATATATCGCGTATTTTCATAGCGTATACACTATGGAAATATTACTGAAGTAAAAGTAAAAAGTACGGTGTAGTAAATCAACTCTTAAAAGCTATTTTTCCCCCCAGTGTTACTACCCACCTCTGCTGGAGATTGCGTAACCCAGTTAATAAAACTACTCAAATTAAAGGTTTTAGTTTTCTTTAAAAAAAATAAATAAAAAAAAAATAATAATAATAATAAATCAGAGTGAGATTATGCTGCCGTCATAAATCATGCAATTTCTTGGACTCATCTCCCTGCCAGGTTTGGCAACAGATGCGTGAAAAAACAGCTTGACCTGAATTGCGATTTTAAAACTTTTGCTGCTTTCAGAGCAGCCCGGTTTGAACGTGTGATGTACCAGCTGCACCATGGAAGTGGTTGCTACGGCAACCGCGGGCTCAGGAGGACGGCTCATCCCTGCCGAGCATCAAGTGACTTTATGAGTCATTCGGAGAAACCTTCAGATGATTCTGCAGATTCGCAACGATTCAGAATCAAAATGTGTCGGGCAAACACGCCACGCGTGTCCCCGCGATCAGCTGCATCCTCATGTCTTTTCTCTACATGTAACAGCCCGGCTGAGCGCACACACTGCTGTTCATGCAGCGAGCCGAATCAGAACAGAGAGAGAGAGCGGTGTGTGTGTGCGCGTGTGTGTGTGTGCGTGTGGAGGGGGGTGGGGGATCCCCCGAGAGCTTACCTGGACGTACAGAGGCTTTCTGAGGACCCCCCATGGAAACGGACCTTTGGCCATGGCGAAGGCGAGGGCATCTCACATCAGCTGCGGTCTGAATCAGTTTGCCACACACTCATGCATCCGCATCAGGCGGCATCGTGCGGGCCAGCCGTGGAAGACATCCCGAGATAAAGCAGGATCGATCCTGGCGGCAGCGCCGGGGATGCGAGCCGCGACGCGGCGAGGAGGAGGCAGACTGAGCCGCGCCGCCGACTGCAGCCCAGGCTCCCTCATGTGGGGCCATGATCTCTGCTGGGGGGGAGGAGGGGGGGATGTTTTAGACCAATTACAGAGCGAGGACAGCTACCTGTTAGAAAGCTGCTGGTTTGCTGCTGTTTGGCTTTTATCTCTGTCGGATTTATGTGATTATTTTCAAGACACTCAGATGAAATGCAGAAGTACAATTTTTAGTGAGACATTTTTGCCAAATATCGGAAGGCGACCCTTTCTGGTCTACTTATTAGTGTTCGGCAGTGGCGGTCCTTGCATGAATGGTGCCCAGGGCGAGTCTTTTTTTTGGCCACCATCTAAACACAGGGCCACACCGCCAAAACAAAAAAAAAATCAGCAATGTGAACACTCTATGGTTACATATATACAGCAAACAAATGCAACCCACATCCAACTTTGTGATAGAAACCTAAGCGGCCAAATTCAGATCTTTTTAAACTCTTTCCATCCCCCCAAAAATTGACTTGTGTCACTTCCATATCCTGTTGTTTTCAAGTTTTCAAAGCGTCTGCAGTCACAATGGTCATGTCGCACTTTATCTGACTTTTATGTCATTAATGTGAGACATTTGTTATAATTCTGCATCAGAAGAAGCCAGACCCAGTAAATCCAGACGTAAACTTTGACTGAAGCAAGCTGTGCAGAAACACTTTCATTTAATTGGTAGAATGTTCCAAACATGCAAAAAAATAAAAAATAAATAATCGGATTTCAGCAAAAAGAAATATCGGAATTGAGCATCAAGACCATAGACGTAAATCCCGGGATTTGCGGAGGTCCAGACCCCTCCAATCTTGGAAAAGTCTAGAATTGTACCCCCCCAAAAAAAAAAATCACTGAAGAAACATTTGCATTTAAATAATATCAATATGAAAAGGCAAAAGAAACAAAAATGTGGAAAATATGTATTTTCCACAGGTGGTAGGATTAGGACTTGTTCTGGACGTTCAAAGTGTACAGAGTGAAAAAGAACTGTGAAAGAACAGTTCCCTGTGGTTCTCCAGTGCTGCCTGGTCAGACAGAACCATTTGATCTCACAAACTGGGGTCTGTTTGATACAAATCAGGCTGAACGGTGCTAAATGTTCTGGAGAAATCAAAGAACATGATCCTCACTGTGCTGCCTGCTTTGTATGATGAGGTCTTCAACTGTTGCTCCATGAAATAGCCAAGCTGCAGTAGGTGCTGACAGGTGAGATGGGCCAGGAGGCCGATAGTTTTCCAGTCAGGCTAAGGCAGAAGAGGTGCTTCCGAACCCCACGTAGCGGGTCTGTAACAGTTCTTCAGGATCCTGAAACTGACACCATCTGGACCTGCAGCCTGGTTCTGGTTCAGTCACACCAGCTGCTTCTTCATCTGACCGCAGAGGTAAAGAATAAGCGACGCAGAGGGCTAAAAAAAATCAGCTGATCAATCGATGACGGAACAAAATCTGTAGCGACAACGTTTTAGTTTAACAGAACTTTTATTATTTTTTTGAATGAAATAGTATGAAACCGATCACTCATTTCCCCATTTTGTCAAGATACATCACAAATTTAAATGTATTTTATTGCAATTTTTTTCCTGATGGACAGACACAAAGTGGCCCATATGTGTAAAGAAACCAACTCACCATCTTTAAAAAAACCTTTTATTTTGACATTTTTCCATAAAAATCAGTCGTTGAACGGAATTATTTATCTGGTATCTTAGAAATCAGCATTTATATGTACATTAAAACTGCATCTGAAGCCACTGGACCAATGAAATGTGCTATGCAGTCCTTTATCTGATTGGCACTGTTCTTATCAGTCATCACAACAGAGTACAACAGAGCATGTTGTTTTTACTAATTGGAGACGGCGGTTAATTGCAAAAAGAAAAAGGATTTATACAGAATAACAGAGATGGAGGATTCCTTACAGTGACAGCAGCAAAAAGGATTTAAACAAATCTGGTGTCATTGTCAAGAAAAACGGATTTAATAAGAGAGCCATTTAGAGTCTGCAGAGCATTTAAAGGATGCTGTAATGCTGAGTACGCTGAAGCTGTGAGTGGGTAGATGAAAAGTGTTTCATAAGAGAACTAGCAAACAGCAAGGTTCAGTGCAGACAGAGGAAGCACTGAGAATGACAGGCTATATTGTTTGATTTGATGTCAGCTGTGATTAAATCATTTAATCAAATCTAATACAATATAAAACAGATTTCCAACGCTTGCGGTACAATTCTCTGTCTGGAAAACATCAACAGCTTCTTCTCCTGAATTTGATTCATTAGGTAAGAAGATTTCTGTTTCACTGCATCAGTATCTGTAATAAAACACATATTTTGACATGGATTTTGAGCAGTAAAATCACTCACATTATTATTTTTATTATTACTGAACTACAGTATTTCACATTACTGAAATATATGTATTTTCCGGGCACGTAGTGTCATTTCACAACATAGTCAAGTAACTATGTAACCTTCAGTTACATAGTTACAGTTTGCAGCATAAAAATGCTGTGNTAATGGAGGTAATGTGCATAAAAATATGTAAAAATAAATTTATAAAATATATATATATATATATATATATATATATACATCTATATATATATATATATATATATATAAATATAGATCCATCCAGGCGTTTTGCACAGCTGAACGGTTGCCATGGAAGATTAAAGGATTTCTCAAATATGCATGAAAGAATCAAGGCAACGCTCCAGGTTTGTTTCTGATGAGGGAATAACATTATAGCATGATTTATAGCTCAAAAAAGTCCAATTTACATAATTATGCCCCTTTTATTGAGTCAGCAGCACAAGTTTGAATTTATTGTGGAATATCTGAGATTCACACGGGATTAAAATTGCTCCATCTTTGCTGCAGAGAACTGTGAATTTAAATTGCTGTGCACCTCAGCCACCATAAGGTGGCAAGCTGTAACCTCAGCAGGAGCCTGTTAGTGTCTGAACGGCCTGAGATGAATTAGCTCATTATTGGAACATGTTGATCTAATCTATTTGAGTGATTTTTATAGAGAAGTATAGTACAAGCCAGTCCTGTTATTTCTCTGTCATTTCTTCCAGATGGAGAATCCCCTGATGTGTCTCCCTCAGAGAAACTCTCACATCCTGCACAGTGAAGCACTTTTACTCTGCAGCATCTCTGAAAATATGCAGCCCAGGCTTAAAACTGCATCCCAGATGGCGCGATAGCATGACTTTGAGCGTACTTTATGTAAATGCGATGACTAATGTTTTCCCTGTCAGCCTGCAGAGTTAAATATTATCAAGGACGACCCACTCATATCTCTGGTCTCCTACTGCGGAGCGTTTCGCAGATGAGGACCTATTATAAACAGAAGGACTTAGAGCACAAACAAGCGAAACTCTTTTCAGCAACAGGGCCAAGTTTATGGCTGAAGTAAATAAACTTGTTTGGCGGTGAGTGTGTGAATCTAGTGCAGCATGTGCACTCTGTGGGACGAATGGTGTCAGCTATCCGGTTAGAACCGGATGCTGGAACATTCTACAAAACACCGTTCTTCTTTCCTTCAGTTTCAGCTATTCTCTTCCACAATACAAACATTTGCATTATATCAAATCTGTTCAGAAAATAAACTCCTCTCTTTCCCCCGTTTTAAAATCACTCCATTTTGTCTGCTTTCAAAACGATCTGATTTTTTTGTTTTGGTCTCCCCTGCCTCCCCCGTCATTATTCTTTGCATGTGATCAGCCTGCGGTACGAAGGTGGCTGTAGAGAAAGAACGAGTCACACAGCAGAAGAAGAAAGAAACCACAAATAGCCTGGGAGGCAACAGGGACGTGTGACGAAGCAATCATAATAATAGCACAGGCCAATAAAAACTGCGATCAAATCGGGTTCTGATCAACTGGAATCAAAGGAGCCGTCTGTGTCCCAGTAGAGAAGCTCGAAACGCACAGAAGAAGCTCATTCTACGAAGTGCTGATTATTTGGTGACATGATGGTGTAAAATGGAGCATCTGCAGAGCGTTTAGTCCTGCAAGGCAAAACATGGCTTGAGTCTCTCCATGTATTTATTAATTTAGTCAAAATCTCATCAAAAAAAGGTTCGCTTCGCAAACCCGAGGTGTCCAAACACTCTGGGTCAAAGTAGTCAAGAAAAAAGTATTAGCAGGCCAAAAACAAACAAACAAAAATCAAACAAAGTAGTCAGAAGATGCTTTGCTGAATTTAAAGAAATTCAAATTGTTTTGGGCATCGTTTATCAAATTCATCCTCAGTTCTAACAATAAAATCTGGGTCACTTTTCTTTCAAAATGCTTGCTATACTTAGCCAAGTTCAGTAAATTAGAATTCACTTGCAGGCCGCATTTTCTCCTTCAGAGGGCCACAAATGGCCCTTGGGCCGCACTTTGGACATCTCTGTTTGTATGGATACATTTTCAAGGCACTTATTAAAACAGGTATAATTTCAGCAGGACAATATGAGACCTGAATTTGCCAACATAGTATGCTAGTGTTCTGTCTCTGTTTGGGGCAGCGTGAAGAGGATGATGCTGCACTTAGACCTGAGTGAAGTTTCCCCCCCGCACCCCCCCGCACCCCCCCGCACCCCCCCGCACCCCTCACCCCCACCCTCCATCTTATTCAAATCAGACACAATTGGTGTCAATCAGCTCTGCTATGTTTGTGCAGCAAAAATTGTTATTTGTGCTTCTTTGGCTTTGAAGATATTAATAGAAGAAAAGAGATCAAAACGTCAACGAGCCCCCCACCCCACCCCACCTTTACAAAATCAGAATTACCTTTAAACTTTCATTAATATCTTCTGGTTTGAAGAAGGTGGTGGTGGGAGGGGGCAACTTCACTCAGGTTGTAGGTATCATAAAAATGAACATAGACTTTTAGAATAAAACTTTAATTATTAGGGTTTTCATTCTAAGAGTCTTCCACTAACCACAAAATTGCTCAAGCTGAAAATAGAAAAAATAAATTAGCTAAATAGAAACCAGCTAATTAAAAAAACAAACAAACAAACACATTTTTCAATATAAATAATTTTGAGCTAGGATGATGCGGCTTTCCAGCCATGTTGAGATAAATGTATTTTACAAAACTGCAATGGAAACACTTGAGGCACAGCCACATGATCAATAGCCTGATGTTACTACTGGAGGAAACGACAAAGTAGACAACAGGAAGTACTTGTCTCATTAGGATGATGGTTTGTTTTAGGGGTTTTTTGTTTTGTTTTTTCAGACTATGTGCAGCTGGATCCTCCAGAGCCCCCACAGCATCACACAGTTCATAAAACCTCTGCAAAAGAGTGAAATACAATTTCCCCAAAATGGTGTATACGTAGCCGCTCTTAAGAATAATGTATCCTCTGATGGCTGATAGATGATTTGTTCTTGTTTAAAAAGAACCTTAGCACACTTCATCAATCGTTTTGTTTCAGTCTTCTCAGTTTATTTTTTCCACTGAGTTGTTTTTAAACCGTCTGCTCTGCAGCCTCTGACTGACTGAGAAAATGATCCGTTTCTTCAGGGCTGTGCAGTAACAGTCTTATGACTGGCTAATTGTAATGTTTTGTACTAAGAGATGCTGTGTTCAGATGACCTGCAGGCGTGTGCTGAGGTTACAGCCTATTAAAAACCGAATACCAGCAGCAGAGCAGCTGAACTGAAAGACAAACCAGCGTTTCATGTGAAAGGGAAGAACCGAGCTGCTCAGAGCTTTCAGGTTCAGATGCTGAAAACTCGCCTTCCAAGTATCATCCTTCTGTCTGGGGTTTTAGAAGAGGTTTGGCACACCAGTTGTTGACATTTTGATCTTCCAGGACTGGAAATGAATAAGTTCCCTGGCGAGCTGACCCAGAGGGAGCAGGGGCTGCTGAGGATCCGGCGGGACAGCGACACCAAGGCCGCTGAGCTCGCCAAGATGGAGAAGATGTTGCAGCAAACCAAGAACATGATGGAGAAGAAGACCGATCCTGGTCCGGAGAGCAAGGGCTACCAGGAGAACATGGGTCTGTAACTTCACATCTGTTAAATCTTGGTGTGTGTGTGTGGTTTTTGTTCTCTGGTGTCACACTGTACCTTCCGCTGCCGCCTGCAGTGGAGGACCTGGAGGAGAAGGTGCGCTCCACCCGGCGCTACAGGAGGAACTCCCTCCACCACACACAGATGCTGGAGAGCCAGATGAAGACGGTGAAGGGAGAGCTGGTGGGAACACTGGACCACCTCCAGGAGCTGAGGAACGTCCTGCGGCGCTCCCAGCAGAAGGCGGAGGAGCGCAAGGCGGCCATGGAGAAGCTGGCCGCCGGCCTCAGGTGAACCGCCTTCCTCTAGAGTCGACCTGTTGACCATTTTCTCGCTCCAGATCCTCCGTCGTCCTTCAAGGCAGCGCAGAAAGCCTGTTTATTCACACCCCAGCTGTACACCGACTAAACTGAAGAAGACCAGACTAAAGCTGCTTTCACTGTTTTCTCCCAATATATACAAAGTAATAACTCCTGTGTAGTTCCATACATGTGATGAAAAAGATTTCAATGTGTTGAAAATGTCTTGTTGTGTTTCTGGACTTGTTCCCCTGAAGACAAAGAGGTGTGTTGTGGCAGAGATGTGATCAGAAGTCGTTTCACACTGAGTCACATGCTGAGAAGAAAAGAGAGTTCATTCGCAAACTGAATGTTTTCTGCTCATGATGGACTCATCCGCCCTGAGTTGGTGCTTCTGCATGATCAGAACAACAACAACAACAACAACAAACACTGTCCAATGACAGACTGGAGGTTGTTACATTGTGATGTCTGCACTTGTACATTTAGCTGAAAATGTGAAGTGATGCAGATTTTTGATCCTTTTCTTTTCTTTTGGAAGAAACAAGATGATGATATTGTGAAATAAAGCGACAGAAATCAACTTTGCATTACTTGACTTATTATTTGAAATGAATAAAAGACAGCTGGTGAGAAAGAGGCTGCAGTTTGAGGAGGCTTGTCGATGGTGGCTGTTCTCACTCCATGTTCCCACAGAGGGCGCTAGAGACCTCTCAAAAATCAGCTTGCGACAGAGAAGCAGAGGCACGTTTTCAGTGTTCCTCGTGAACCTAAATATAAAGAAAGTGTGTTTAGAAGAATGATGTTGTTTGCAGACTTTTAGATGAAAACCTTTTTCCATTTATCATCTTTAATTGTGAAACTAGAAAACAACAACTGTACAGTGCCTTTTGCATTTTATTATGTGACCAAAACAACACAGAGCAGTGAATAATTTTGACCTGAAAGGAAAAATGTTACTTTAAAAAAAAACAGAATTTTTTTTTATTGTTGTTTAGGAATGCATAACATATGGCTGCTAACATCAGTATCAGCCAATTTTATTCATTTTTAAAAGTACTGACATCCAGTCATGCCTGGTTGTCACTGTTGTCTCAGAGTGTTGAAGTAATAATGAATTCACTGATACATCTGGATGCGTCCTCATTGATGTTCCTGGAATTGTTGAATGTTTCAACATCATACCCCCTCTCCCAGGTGACCCAGTGGGGATGACCAGTCCCCAGCTTGTGTCCATGTTGCTAACTGGCTATATTGACTCCACGTTTCTTCTCTCTTAAGCCATAGCCATCTCCATCCAGCATCTTCAACGAGGGGCGCGGGATACACCCTGCACAGGTCATACTTAAAAATTTCTGATAAAAAAAAATTTGTGTGTGTTCTTTTCATCTTCTCTTTGGCTTTTTCATTATAGTTGCAACTGTAATGAAAATCATGTACTATTTCAAGTTGGATAGCCAGGTATATTCCCTCTAAATCTGTTGAAGTCTAAAGTTTTCACATAATGAAATTGAAGAAGTTGCAAGCTACAGTCCACAGGACATGAGGAGTTAAGGCGTTCCCTGTCAGATGAGCAAAATCAGTCTTCAGGAAGACTAAGCCTCTTATACAGATATGTTTTGGCAAATGACTGTCAGCTGGATTCTCACACAACTGAAAATGTGAAGCGATGCAGCACTGCTAAAGCGCAGCCGTTAATACCTGACATGACTGCTAATTACAGTAAAACTAAGCTAAACAAGTTTGACAGGGTGATCAAGAAAGTTTGCTTGAAGGAAAAAAGGATGCATTGACCTCGCTTCAGTAAATGATCATCAACTTGTGGTAAAACGTTGCTTGATGAACAGTGCAAAAGTGGTGATGTTTGACTACAACACAGAAGCTTCTACAGTTAAAAAAAACAGCAAAGCAGAACAAACCATTGAAGCACGGTGGTGGTTGGGTGATGATTTGGGCTTGTTTTCCTGCATTTGTGTACCTGACAGTCGTGGATTTGAACTCCTCTGTTTATTAATCAAATCAGAGGTGATCTGTCCAACTGTATAAAATGTAATAAACTACTGCGCTCTGACAAAGCAATTGTTCTCTTTTTGCAGTGTTGTTTTTGTTGAGCCACATTGAAAGATTTTGGATATACTGATTCAGAAATTTGGGTTGACATCAGTTTCCAATATTCGTACTGCTGTTATGGCCGATAACGACATGCATTGGTATTATATATGTTGCCTTACTATTTCTACACCGATGAAAAAAGTGATCACATGGCAGACATTGCATCGCTGCTTTAGTTAAGCAGCCCACAATCCGGTGCTGCAGCACTATAGCTGTCACATGTCCAGACAAGAACCATGTAACCATTCCACTCCACTCCCAAAACGCACTCACAAACAGCAACAAGATGGAGACGCTGGTTGTTAATGTCGGCCCAGTCGTACTTATCAATCTGACTCCCAATAGTTATTCAAAAATAACTATTGACTGAAACAGACGTTAAATGTCGGTGTATCGTACATCTGTAATTTTGGTTCCAGCAATTATAGAAAGTCGGCAGGGTTCTGAAATAGCCAGAGACCATCACATTACCTTCTCATTTTTCATGTTTTTTTGTTTGTTTGTTTTTTTTTATTGTAAGTGTGATTTTCTTTTCATGTAAGTCAGACATAATGGGACACACACATTCCAAAACATTCCGCCTAAGGCTCATCATTCCAAATATTATTTTTCTATAAGTCTTGGAAAAAATCAAGGAATAACTAAATGTGTTTTGGCCTTGGGACTCTCATTGATGCCACTCTCTCTCTTCCTTGTTTTTGAATCAAGATCTGTGAACTGAACTGAGGCAAGTGAGGCCTGTAGTGCTGTAAATGCTCTGGGTTCTTTAATGACCTCTTGAATGTCTCATTGATGGTCTCTTTGAGTAACTTTGGTAAGCAGGCCACCAAACTGTTCCATGATTCTGGTTAATTGCTCTCACTGTGGTCCTCAGAGTTTCCCAAAACTGCTGTATGGACACTACCGGCATTTTTGGATGTTGACTGGGATAGTTTGACATTTAGACGGCACTGTGTCACTATTTAGACAAGATCACAACTCCTGCACTCACTGTAGTTGTCATGCCACAGCAGTAGATGGCGACAAAGCGGCTGTCATCAAAACGCACATCCACTTTGACCCTTGACCTCCACCTTATTTATCTCCAGTGAACTAAGTGTGCATGTAACACATATATATTCCAACATCTCAGAAGATGTGTTAAAATGAATAGGTTTAGTAGCACACACAGCACAATGTTTCTGTCCTGCATTCATAGAACTAATTCTGAATTACATTTTCACTTGGAGTCCAGTTGGTTTTGATGACCAATTTCTCTTTATAAATGAAATATTTATTTGAAAACTACTTTTTGTATTCACTCAGGTTATCACTAGTTGCGTCTCCATTACAAATGTGCACCAAACGTAATATTCCACTAATGTTGAAAAACAAAAACAGTTTCGAAATTTCAGTGCTTCCATTAAATAGGAAACGCAATTAAAATCACGCGGGAGTAAGTTGCGCACGTGATAAGTTGTCAAAAATCATGCAACTCCAAAGATCCGCCTCATCCTAGACCCAACAACGTTTTACTGAAAAAGAAATGTTTCTATTAAGCAATAAAAAATAGAAAAATTTGAGATTTTTCTCTCAATCTCAAATTGCACTATTATATGGTTAATGGAAATGCAGCTTTTGTCTTCTATTAAAATATCTTTGATGAGCTGAAACACTGAAGTGGATTTCAAACAAAGCAGCAAATCAAGCAAGAAATAGCAGGAAATACTTCAGGGTGGTCCACAGGTCCAGTCAAAGTTTAGACCTCAGACTATATCTGAAGTACTAGCGTGGGAGAGCTGTGTCGAAATAAATCCTCAAACCGCAATGAAACAAGAGTTACAGAGAGACAGAAAACTGGTTCCTCAATATGTCGACATGTTGAGTTCTACCACGCACCGCTCGCATGTGTTGAGCACACCCAGAAGAACTCAGTTACCCTCAGCACACATCACTCTGCTGCTGCTGCTGCTGCTGCCACATTCTCCTGTTTTTATGTGCAGATTTTGCCCCCAGCAGCCAGAGTACGTATGGTTGGCCAAGGCCTGGCAGGACAACAACACTGGGTTTGATAAATGGTTTGAAAATTGCTTGTTTGCCGATGTTAAGTATGCTGTAAGTAGCAGCAACAACATCATGAAAGATGTCCTTGTTTTGACAGCCACAACCAGAGGCATCCTAACAATGAATGTGGTGATCACAGCCACATTTATCACAATTATCACACACACTTAAGAAATCAGTTGAGATTTGCACTGAATATTTGAAACAAATTCAAAAGAATTCTTGAGGTGTTTGCAATTTAAGCATTGAAATAAACATATTCCAGCCATCAGGTCCTACATTGTTCCTATTAAGTGTATTTGAACTGGATATGGGCGACTGTGGCTCTGTGGGTAGTGGTCTTGTGATTGGAAGGTTGTAGGTTCGATTCCATGAGATGCAGAGTATTTACCTCTGCATCTCATTTTAGACGAGGTGTTGGTATGAGGGTGTATTGTTGGTTGCCTCGCAATGCATTGTCCAGAGTACACCGTTGACCAATGGGGATCGGGACCTGTGACGCTGTACTCATCGAGGGAAGAGAATATGGACGGGAGTTTTGGAATAATGATTCCCGACTCTTCTTTATCCAACATTGCTACATTGCCAGCCTTGTCCTGTGTCACTGACAGATGGCTCGACAACCACCTGCAGAATTCCTTAGAATACAGAGGAGATTGTGGTTGACTCATCGCCACATGGTGCTTTTTCTAAGTGTGATAGGATTTACTTCAGCGTTTAACATGCTAATTGATGCCTTGGGTTTTTGCGATGCCCCATTGCAAGTCCTTCTGAAATTCTGTAAATTAGCAGGATGTCTTCTCCCAAGGACACTGAAATGTCTTCCACTTGTGGGTCATCGTTCTCACTGTTATATGATGGACTTCAAATTGTTGGAAAATGACCTTTCAACCTTTCACAGATTGTCTCTTCTTGGGATTGTGATAACACTCACCTGCATGCTCCGGGACATAGAGGAACACACTGATCCATATCAATCAATCAAGAAAATTAGATTAGCAATACTTAGTTGTTACTTTTCCTATGTAAACAGAATGAAACCAGAATGAACAAATATTTAATCTCTAACAACATAGAATTTGGTGAAGGTGCAACAGCCTGGAAGGAGTTTTATGCCAGAACCTTGGGTCTTCTGACTCATTTTGTTTAGAGGGTTAGCCGGTTCTGTTTAGCTCGGTGGACCTTTAGTTTCCTCTGCTTAGAACTAATTAACATTTGGCTTTAAAGTGTGGAAATCCTGTTTCCTTCAGCCAGTTTCCTGTCATTTGCTCACAGTGACTCATGTTGGTGTCCTTTTGTTTACCATGTTTGTTATTTTTGAACTTTAGATATTCCTCTCAGTTTCCTGTCTTGATACTTCATAATTTTCTTTTTCTTCCCAGCGTTTTCATCTGTTTGACCCAGAGAACAAACAGCTAGCCTGTGTTTTAAACGAAACCATTCCCTTCCCTTCCTTCAAGCAGTCGTCTTCTTATTAGGACCAGGTTTCCCTTTCTGTCAGCCAGATGCAGCGACAAGACTCAGACGGTATTTATACTTATTTTAAACTTTGCCTACAAGTCCTTGTTGATGCATCCATACCTGTCAAATCTACTCTTAGCTTGTCAATTTAAACCCTCAGGTTTCAAAGCAATGTATTTGATTTCATGTGATATACCAGTGAAAAGTAGTGCAAAATTGTGAAGTGGAAGGAAAAAGATACATGATTGAACTTTTTTTTTTTTTTGCAGTAAAAAACTGAAAAATAAAGCAGGAAATGTGTTCAGTCCCCAGAGTCAACAACCTGCAGAAAACAACCTTTACTGCAGTTACAGAAACAATGTTTGCCCAAATTTAGACTGAAATGTTTTGCAAGATGGACAAAGTCAGTCAGATTAGATTGAGAGCATCTGTGAACATTGCAAATTCTTAATTAATTAATTGAGATGTTGACTTCAACTAAGCCATTGTATTGCATTAAATATTTAGCTTTAAGCTATTTCCTTGTGGTTTGGGCTCTGTCTCTGATGTTTCTGTCCTGGAGGATGAAATTCAGCCCAGTTTCAAATGTTTCACCAACAAGGCTTCTTCCAGGATTGGCTCCATCCATCTTCCTATAAACACTAACCCACCTCCCTGTCCCTTCTGAGGAAAACATCCCGTATCATGATGCTAACACCCATTCTGCCTGGCTGCAGGGATGATGTGGTCAGGATGAACATGCACTAGATTTTATATGGAGTTATCAGAGTAAAGGGACTGAATTCACTGCAATTCACTTTTTGTAGATTTTATTTCTTTTTTTTTTCTTTCCCTTCACAACTATTCTTGATTTGCTGCTGTTCTATTGCAAATGAATACTGCTAGCTGTAAAAAAATAATAAAAAAAAATTTGAGGTAAGTCATCACACAGTTCACAAATACACTCAGGAATACTACGTTGCGCGAGAAAAATGTCCAGCTGTAGTCTTGACCCCGACCTGCTGATGAGCTGCAAACTCAAATCCTCTTCTCCTCTGCAGCATTACGCTGTGTTCACATCAGGTTATTGTTTCCCTCCATGTATCCAGTCAAAAATCCCTGGTACATCTAAGGTAAACCTTGTAAAATGAAAGGCAGGGTGTTAGAGGAAGGGTTAGGCAGATTGCTGATGATCCAAGAATATTGCCTTGCAAAATTCATCTAAGTATATGAGAAAAAAAGAAAAAGAAAAAAAAATTACCATCCTATTTTATTTCTTTTTCAAATCTTTGTGGATCTGAAGTTCAGTGACTGTATCTTCAGGGAATGTTGTTAGGAAAGAAATTTAATATTTGTGGATATTGATTTTGAGCAAATCTTTTGTGAAACGCAGAGCTGGATTTATTCCTAATGAAAGCAAAATCTTTTCAAAAAGCAATAGAGCTTTGATTTATTGATCTACAACCTTCAGTTTTTAGAAGTTCGAGGTGAAGGACCTCAGTGAGGTTTGTGGTTCTTGGTTTCTGTTGGGGTGGATGTTACCTTTTTACTACACAAATTACCACTAACAATGTATTTTTTAAAAATCTTTTCAGAACACTGTAGTATCCAGATATCTGCTTCTAACGAGTTCTGAAGAAATTTCGCACATATTCCAAATATTTCTGCCAATCAACGTTTCAGGTATCTGAAAGATTGTCCATGATAGAACAAATCACATCAATTTTCATAGATGTCATAAAAACATGTTTTTTCCCCCAAAGAGAACATTTCAAATATCCGGAAGAAAGTTAAATGTTTCAGATAATTACAATAGTTTTTCCTCAAAAAGTTTTATTTCACCTCCTAATAAGTTAGCACATTTTTAAATATATGCAGAAAGTCGCCTTAGTAAGCATATGCTATTGAATAGTTGCAGTCAGTATTCCAGTAACTGATGCCTGAAATACATTTTAAGTTGTTATAGAAATGTTTGCCATCTCTAATAACAATTTATACAGGTTACACCTGGAGTATTTTAGGATATGTCAAATTACTGCATATTGGAGACATCTCAATAAAGATGGTAAATATATAAAATGTGATTGTGTAAATGAGCTGTACCTCCAAATTTACCAAAAAAGATCAACTTGGCTTCTCTTTTTTCTTTGTAGGTTTGATGTTTTCCTAAATTATGCAGATAAATTGTCATGGAAATGCTCAAATCTAAAAAAGTTAATTAAATACATAATCTGAGACATTGTATTTCAATCTATTTACAATTATTTTGGTTCTGATCCCGATTTGGTCCAAGTTCATTCTTATGAAATATGACAAATTGTGACATGGAGCATCGTTGGCTAACTTGCTACTGTTAGCAATCTTATTAAAATAAGCTTTTGGGCTAACATTAGCATTTTACCACGTTTTAGCTTTCACAATGATTTTTGCATGCTGATTGGAGTGTATTACTGTTGGTCAACTTGCTAGTGTTAACCTTTATGCATTATTAGACAAAAACTACAAAAGTATGAGATGAGAAATGTGCCAAACATCCAGTAGAAAGAGATCTTTTAGATCAGCATTTGTAATTTCAAACTATGTTGGCGCTTTTTTAACTGCACATTTAGAACATTTAACAGCACTAAGAAAAGAAAACCCTTTTCTAAGTTTATTGTATTTCAGCAGGGCCACGGTGAGATAGAGCTCCATGCCTGACAGACAGTTAACTCCTCCTGGGTGACGCGTTAAGGTGGAAACCACTCCTACAACTGAGAACGGTTTCGGTGAGAAAGCAGAGTAGAAATGTTTTTTTCTTTCTTTTTTTTTTTTTTTTTAACGAATAATTAAACTGAAACGTACATCAGCATCAGTTCTGGTCTACTACCAGCTGCAAATGATCTTCCACATGAGCGGAGCTGCTGCAGCAGGAAATTAAAACCGAGAGGTAGCCGCGGGCAACCAGGGCCGCCAGATCCCTGCTCCTATCCGCCTCTGATCCTCAGTCATAAAGAATCCCTGTTATATCGCTGCGCCATATGCTTCGCCAGAATGCAGCTACTCGGAATCTGTTTGTTTGTGGGAAACTCCGTGGTCAGGACAGCAGCAGTATTTCCCCCAAGAGTTATGCAACTTGTAACTCAGAGAGGTTTGGTGCCCTCACAAGTTAGAACAGGCCTGTGTGTGTGTGTGTGTGTGTGTGTGTGTGTGTGGTCGCCATTATCCTAAAGGCAGTGTCTTTCATCTGTTTGGTCTCGTGGGTGCTGGAGTTGGCGTGTCTGAGACGGGGACAGAGATGTGTGTATTCTGCACAATGAGGCAGAATGTGCTGACGCAGCTCTGCCAGTGGGAGTCGACGGAGCCAGCCCTGACCTGAGGCGACTGCCAGAGCTCAAAGAGGAGATCTGGGCCTCCGCTTTCTGTCACGCTGCCACATGGGCGTCAGCGGGGCCACAGTCTTAGGGGCTGCTGGCCAGGCAAAAGCCACGCGATCGAGAAACACGCGGGCTAAAGCAACAGATATGTAATTGCCTAATCAACTGTGGTGGCAGCACAGAGGGGCGTTTATCATAACTTGGAAGAGGCGACCGGCCTGTTAGAGCTGCTGCAAGAAGCTCAGGAAACAGATGAGTCAATGTTCTATATTTGGAGCTGTTTTTCTGCTGGAGAGAAATTATGAGTCATAATTTTGTATTAAACATACTCATGAAATGTGTACGTACAGCAGTTTATCTGTCTGGTTTTTGAAGTCATCTGCTTTTTGGACGTACCTTCAACAAAGCTTCACGTCTATTCACCTCTGAATTGAACGGTGCAGCTAAAATTCCCTGGCTGCCATGTAAAGTGCCTGCACAGACAGACTAAATGCATTACGCTGTCAGGGAAGAAGTACTTAGACCACCATAGTTCATTCATTTCACTGAGGCGTCCCGCTTTACAAATCGATAAAAAGAAAACAGACTGAAAACTGTCCACCTTCACCAGAGTTTGCATTACCACCCTTACAAAACTGAAACTTGGGTAATGAATGCGCTTACAGTTGCAGGAAATATCTGCAACTGGCAAGTCTACTTCCTGTTTTCTATTGTTTGGTAGTAAAAAAACAAACAAACCACATGCTAATACTTATCATACAGCGAGATCTGGCTTCTTGTTTCAGATGTAAACACAGAAAAACAAACCGCTGCCTAAGGTCACCTAACAATGAGCCAAAACATCAGGTAAAACAGAATCTATCTAGTAGAAAACATATTTATGTAATGCTATTGCAAAGTGGAAGTTTTAATTCAGGAACACAAAAACACACACAGGAATTATGATATGAGATGTATTAAACGAATCATTTATTGAGTTAAATTAACATCAAATCACTTTTTTTTGTTTAAATCTAACCTTCAGTTTGTGTACAGTAGAATCTCAAGAGACAATTACTTAGGAATCTATAAAAAAAAATAAATCCACTCACTCAACCTTGCTGATGTCTGCAGTCAGATCAATAATAAGTGGATGAGGATGTAAGTTTAGACGAGGCTTAGAAAAGGTTTTTTCTGTTCTAAACACCCAGAAATGCCAGTTTTCTAAATGCTACTGTAACTTTAGCAAAAGATTAATATGTAGGGAAAAAAAAGTACAGTGGAAGGTCTGTGATGCTGTGGGACATTGTTAGAATGCAAAGCTTCATGAAATATTTGAAATTTTAATTAAACTTCTGATGGATTCCATCAGATCAATATCAGAGAATGATCCACTCTGCTTCCATCAGTCCCAGATCAAACTCCTATGGAAAAGCTAATAGAATTTTTTTTTTTTTTAAAGAAGCAAAAACTGTTTCACGGTTGCAGTCATAGGGGGTTCATGCTCTGCCCTCTGAAGCTGCAGGAGTCGGGGAGGATGAAGGCTCAGAATCATGTGAGCTTTATGAACTTCAGATTTCTCCTTAATGGGGTTTCTGAGAAGCCCAGTGATATAAACCTCTAGATTATTATAAATACTTTTGAACTTTAAGCAAAGCACTAGCTTAATGGAAAAATATTCTAGCTGAAAGTTTTGCAGTGTTACATTTGTGTTTCTGTTGGACTCTATCCTTATAAAGGAGTAAAAACATCACATGCACAGTAAACGTTAAAGCTGCTTACGTCTCACTCAGATTTCACTTCCTGTTTATTTTCTGTACACGTTCAAATATAGATGATCTGCAGTAAATTAAAAGTGACAATTAAAATCCCCATAATTAAAATTGAAGTTATGTAAGAGTGGGAATCAGGAGGTGCGTGTGTTGTGTGTGTGTGTGTGGGGGGGGGGGGTGTAGTGTGTGTGTGTGTGTGTGGGGGGGTGTATGTGTGGTTCTGCAGCCTGGGCCGGGCCTGGATGTGGCTGAACACGCCTCTCCATCTGAAGGCGGATGTCCCGTCTGCATATATAGCCCACGGCGGCTCAAACTGGCTCTGCGGACGATTGGAAGAGCAGCAGTGCAGCTTCTCCACAACCAGCATCTGATTCTCTCCTCACCAAGGTAAAGGAAAACGTCTTGGATCTGTAAATCTTTCCTGTCGTGTCACTGCTTATGCAATAGCAACAAGTTCCTGCAAGGCTGATCATGCTTCTGCATGAACTCTGTCTGCATTATGCATCTACTGAAACAAACTTTTAACACAAGCTGCATGCAAGTAAAGCCACGAATGGCTAAATAACGCACATTATGACCTGGTGTCATGGAAACAAAGTATTTTTTACATGATTGTATGTTGGATATTTGGATGTGGATGGGTTTGTCCACACCCAGCATAATTCTACTTTCAACAATTATCTAGATGCATTTTCTCAGCGCCTGTGGGGAGTGGCTGCTCGTTTTTAAAAAACGCTTACAGTGTAGCTCAGTAGAAGGCTGGCCGGACACACCCTGCTGTGTCCAATACATTCTGCTTCAAGAGCAGCTTAGTTAATAAATAGAAGTGCCTGCATTACAGGTTCAGCAATGAAATGTTCCTGGAACCCTGCAGGAGTTTATCGGAAACAAAACAAAGAACTCAAAAGTGCAGATGGTGATGTGGTTCAATGTTTGAGTTATGAACGACGCTTTAATCCTAAAAGCTAGAGGTGGTTTTGAACTTGTCTCGGAGCACAACTGTGGGTAAATGTTTGAGTCACAGGAAAAAGGAAAAGAAAAAGTCAGAAAACTCAAAGGGCTACATTACTGAAGATGATAAGCTTCTTCCATGCAAGAAACGCATGAGGTGGTTTTCTGCAGCCTGGTCAAGTCATTAATGAAAACGTGTCTCCTCTAAGGCCTTCAGCACCATGACACAGCAGGCGTTCCAGACAGCGGGGAAGAAGCCCGGACTGGAGATATGGCGGGTGGAGAAGATGGAGCTGGCGCCGGTTCCAAAGCAGCTCTACGGAGACTTCTTCACCGGGGACGCCTACATCATCCTCCACACCACTTCGGCTCCTTCTTACAACGTGCACTCATGGATCGGTATGTCCGACCTACAGACCCCTGTCTTTTTTTCCTGTCACCTTTTGAACTCCTGTCCCGTTTGCAGGTGATGAAGCCACCAAAGACGAAGCTGGAGCTGCTGCTATTCTGATCACTCAGCTGGATGATTACCTTGGAGGCGGTCCGGTCCAATTCAACGAGTTCCAAAACGAAGAGTCGCTCACCTTTCAGGGTTACTTCAAGTCTGGCATCAAGTACAAGGTAAAATACTCCTGTTCTCATTTTACATATCAGAAACACTTTAGTTGAAGAGGTGGAGCATAAGACTGATATGAAACTGTCCTAAACATAACATAACTCCTGTTATGAACAGAAGGAGTCTTCATGAATGTTTATGACTATGTCATGAAGTGTCGTTTGGTAAGCAATGACACATTGAATGCAAAGTTAATGACACTTTACATTTTACTGCAAGTTTTAATGCAACTTTGCATTAAAGATGTCATTATTCTCTCAACAATGCAAAGTTGACACTTTAATGAGCTTTTAATGCAGCTTTTAGTTCAACTTTGCATTGTTTGCCTTATCAAGTGTCATTATTTACTGAATGACACTTCAGGACAACAGTCATAAACATTCATGAAGACTCCTTCATGTTTATAACAGGTGTTCTGTCAGTCTTATGACAAGATAAATGTTGCCCAGATATCTTTTGTTTTTGTGACTTTTTGTTCGTGTGTAAAAGTAATGGAACTTTTTAAGCAGAGCAGTTGAATTTGTGGGGTTATTTTTGGGATCTGTGGTAGCCTGCTCCTCCTGGTTTTCCATACAGGGTTTCCATGGAGAGTTTGAGCTGCCAAACAGAGACGTGCTCTGACACTGCCAAAATACCAGACTGCTACAGATGCCATGAACTTCTACACTCAAATATCATTCTTTTCTTGAATCTGAAAGAGTTTTTTCCAAAAGAAAAAAACAAAGCGAAAAACAAAATACAAAAACAGGAGCATCAGACAGGATCTCGTTTTTGGAAACATTCCTCTGAGATTCTGCTCAGAGATGCCATGAGTCACCACATTCCAACTGTTTTGTTGGCCGAAACTTTCGCACAGACTTGCTTCCATTTCACCCCGTCCTGCAGACGGTCCGTTTCAGATTTCCTGCCTCAGAACGCCTGGAGAATCCACTGGATTCATTCTGACTGCAATCAAACCAATCTTAAGATTTATTTACATGATAATATCCCAAACTTGTAAACTTCTGATCCATGAAATAACACTGGAAAATACCTCTTAGTGAATATCCTGGCATTACTTGTAAATAAATGAACCAAGACCACAATGGCAACATGAACATTTTTATTGACCAACATTTTTGCTTTTGTCCATAGTTTAACCAAACTTTTTAGCAAGATCATTTCTTATTTTCTTAATGGGAATTGCTGGACTGTAATGGAGCTTTTTCTTTGGACTCAGATTTTCTGAATTTCCAGTTGGAAGCACAACAAAACGTATTCTTCAGTTCAATTGACCAAAATGAATTTGATCTGACTAAGAAGGCTGTACTTTGTTAAGTCTAGACATAATAAGATGTTAGACGGACTGAAAGCATAAATAGTTGTGGTTTTAAAAGTGTTTGTTGCTGATGGGAGTGTACTTCCTGGTACTGCAGCCTGCTACCTGTAAGCTGAGCTGAACAAACAGGGCAGTGTGTGCTTTAGACAGAAGAATGTCTCTGTCCTTTCAGAATGAAATGAACAAAGTTCTTAGCAGGATGATGACGTCTAACATATTCATTGTTTTCATCACTGTGGATCTGTTCTGGATGGGACAGCAGAGGTATAAATGCTTTGTTATCCACAGAAAGGTGGAATAAACTCAGGCTTCAAGCATGTCGTGACCAATGACATGACTGTGAAGCGCCTGCTGCACGTCAAAGGCCGGCGTACAGTCAGAGCCACCGAGGTGGCCTTGTCCTGGGACAGCTTCAACAAGGGAGACTGCTTCATCATTGACCTGGGAAAGGCAAGACAAAGTCTGAGCTAAAGAAAACCAATGCTGAATTAGAAACATTTTGCAGTAACTAAGACTCCTCCCTTTCATTCCTTCTCTTCCGCTCGGTGCAACAACAGGTTATCTACCAGTGGTCCGGCAGTGAGAGCAATCGCTATGAGCGTCTCAAGGCCACTCAGATGGCCAAAGACATCCGTGACAATGAGAGACATGGCCGTGCTGAGGTGAACATGATTGATGAGGGCAATGAACCCGAGGCTGTCATCAAGGTGAGCTGTTTTCTTCTTTGACTGTTCACCAAAGCACACAAAATATTTGTCGCTGCTTGTGTTTCCATGACGTCTATGAACAATAATCTCTACTCGTTAACAGGAACTTGGTCCAAAGCCGAATCTCCCTTCAGGGGACAGTGATGAGGCTCATGAGAAGCCCAAGACGAATAAGGCATCTCTGTATCAGGTAAATATACCACTGGTGAACATGCCCCAATGAAATGTTTGTAACTTTTTATCTCAAAAGTTTACAGAAACCTCACAGAGGTTTGAATGTCACTGAATTCTTCTTCAGTGACACTTTCATTTCATACAGATTAAAAAACATAAAGTCAAACAAAAATGGTTTATCTAGTCAGGGGAAGTAAAGCATTCTTCTGAATGACTCCTTTGTCAGCAGTGTCTCCTCTTTGTGTTTGGTCTCCATGGTGATTAAATGTTGTACTGGCCAAAAAAGGGGAAATGTCACAAATAACAAAAAACATTAGTAAGTACAAAACACTGTGAACTCGCGCCACAAAACAAAAATGCTCTGATATGGTTTGGCGGTTGACTCCCCCTAGTGGTCTGGAGCACTTCCGTTTTGTGGAGCAAAAGCGTTTGTACTTACTGTTGCGTTTGAATTAGAGGTGAGTGGATTGATCCAAAATATGCATACTACTGATACCAAGTCGGTTTCAGGATCTGATCAATACAAGCGTGGTAAAATCAATAATTTACTTTCAGATTGCCTCTTGCACATTCATTTTAATTTTGTATTATAGTTTCTCAACTCTGCCTCAAAAAGATTTTGTTTAAATTTGATCTCTGAGGATGTGTTCTCATATCTTTATTCCATTACCTCTATGTTATTTGAAAATAATCTCAAAACAACAATGTGATCGTTTATCACAGTAACTTCTGGGACAATTTATTGTCCAGTAACATTTGTTATTGTGACACGGCTGCATGTTGCTGGTATCTAATAGGTTTGAGTGATACATTGAAAAGTCTGAGTCGTATCTTTTATCGGTAGATTTCTGATGCTACTGGAGGCATGTCAACAACTCTGGTGGCCGGTTCAAACCCATTCAAACAAGACATGCTCTCTCCCAGTGAATGCTACATCCTGGACAATGGAGACGATGGGAACATATTTGTTTGGAAAGGTATTAGGCTTTTGATTTCTGTTCCCCCCTCCTCCCCCCCAAACTTTTTCTGTATTTTGTACATTTGTTGATGAACAGTTTGTGTTTATAGCATCTGCTAGTATTCTGCTACTTCTCCATTGAATGACAGACTAAATATGTTCAGCTCTGACCTCTGTACCACATCCCACATTGCAGGACCAAAGGCAAACACAGCTGAGCGCAAAGAAGCGTGGACCATAGCCCAAAAGTTCATCAAAGAAAAGAATTACTCTCCAAGAACAAAGGTAATGGAGTCAGTGTCTGTCACGGGGTCTCCATTAGACGGTGTGATGAAAACACATTCATTACGTGGTGTGTTTCTCCCAATAAAAGGTCCAGCTCATTCCTGCGGGGAGTGAGACCACTCTGTTCAAGCAGTTCTTTTTCAAATGGCTGGAGGGAGCGGCCACAGGTCAGACCTACACTGTGGGTAGCATCGCTAAAGTGGAGAAGATTCCCTTCGATGCCTCAAAACTCCATAGCAACAACGGCATGGCCGCCCAGCACGGCATGGTGGATAACGGCTCTGGGAAAGTCCAGGTGAGGTTACGGGCTCTGCCACAATAACAAAGCATGTATCATTTATTATTATTATTATTATTACTAATAGCAGTAGTAGTAGTGTTTACTTATGAAAATATTGGGTGTGTGTAGATCTGGCGTGTGGAAGGACGTGACAAGGCCCCTGTGGACCCGTCCAGCTATGGGCATTTCTATGGAGGAGACTGTTATCTGGTGCTGTATTCCTACAGCGATGGAGGCAGGCAGAAGCACATCATCTACACCTGGTGGGTGCAGCTTTGCATCATCTGTAAGATGGCCTCAGACAAACTGGTCCCTGTCTGTGTTCTGTGCATCTCTTCTAGCCTTCTAACCAGTTTAACTATCTGTAGATGTTGAAATGACCAAATTTCCTGTTATTCACAACATTAACAGGGATTTAGCATTCCTATGTGTCTATCCTTTAAACAAATGATGTATATTAGCTAATGGACTGAATGCAGTAAATTTCCTTCCTGCTTCTTTTGCTCAAAGCTTAAACAAGCATTCTCAGCACTGAACCTGGTGTTGCTTTGCTGCAGGCAAGGCCAGAAGTGCAGCCAGGATGAACTGGCTGCTTCAGCTTTCCTCACAGTCAAACTGGACGATTCCATGGGAGGAGTGGCCACCCAGGTGTGTTATCTCCATCTTGTATTTTTACTAAATACAACAAACATCCATTCAATTCTACAGATAAAACATCAGTTCAGGTTTTATTGGTTATAGTGACAGGCAGCAAAATTGTTATGTTCTCACGCGTAGTGGGTCACGTGATGGCAGTTGGTAGCACTGTGTTTGAATCCCAGGCTCAGTTCTTCTGCATCTTCTCCCAATGCATAAACGGGTTCTCTCCGGGTACTCTGACTTGTCTGTTTCATTATGATGTCAGCACCACTTTCTGTATTTTGCTGTAATGCTTTAATTTTTAAGAGCTTATTGGACTCTACACAGCCGCCCTGGTTCCAATAGAGATCTCCAACCAAGGACTTTCTTACCAAAAGTAAACCAAGAAGCTCTAAAGTGTTTAATCATCTCCAAGCAACACTACCACTGTGATTACCCAGGACTAAAGAAAATTACTAATTGGTAGCAAACCAAAGTACAACCAGTGGACCTTATGGAATCATTTTGTTCAGATTAGTGTTTTTGATAGCGAACAAGAAAAACCTCCACTCCAGTAGATTTCAGATAGACCAACCGTGAGAGGACCCAGCTTTCAGTTAGAATGATGAGCTTTCATGCTTTCTCTACATCTTCATACTATACATCATCTGTGTCTCTACAGGTCCGGGTCACTCAGAGCCGAGAGCCTCCTCACCTGGTGAGCCTGTTTAAGGACAAGCCTTTAATCATCTACCTGGGTGGGACGTCCCGCAAGGGTGGAGACAGCAAACCCGCCAGCACTCGCCTCTTCCATATCCGCCAGAGCTCCACCAAAGCATTGCGGGCTGTTGAGGTCGGCCTTGATTCTTGAGAAACGTTGATGTGGAAGTGATGCTTTTTGTGCTGAACTTTGGAAATCTTCAATCTCTTTTACCCAGGTGGAAGCCACGGCCTCCGGTCTGAACACTAACGACGTGTTTGTGCTCAAATCGGCAAATTCCCTGTTCGTGTGGAAGGGGAAGGGAGCAAGTCCTGATGAGATGACTGCAGCTAAGTACGTTGCCAGCCTGCTGGGTGGAACTGCCACAGAGGTGGAGGAATCCAAGGAACCAGGTGACACGCGAAAGTAGACGCATAATCACTGCAACAAGGAAATGCAATGGGTGCTTTGTTGTGCTAATCAGATATTATCCTTTTGGCAGCTGGTTTCTGGGCAGCGCTGGGAGGGAAGAAAGAATACCAGACCTCCAAGACCCTCCAGAACATAGTCAAACCACCAAGACTGTTTGCCTGTTCCAATAAGACCGGTCGGCTCATTGTGAGTGTTCAAGTTTCACATTTTGTCTTGTTTACCTCTACAAATATGTGATAGACCAACACAATGTAGCAAATAATTAGAAAATGGAGGAAAAAGAATAAATAGCAAAATGACTCAATTAGATAAGATGGAGAGAATCTGTGAAGACCAGTCTTCGATTGAATCAAATTTAGGGCTGGGCTTTGACTGGGCCATGGAACTGCAGATTGAGAATCATCGCCCTTGTAAAAGTGGAACCTTTGCTCCCGTCTTTAGTCTTTTTCATGCTATAACAGGTTTGCTACCGGTCTTGCCCTGAGTTCATCCAATCATTTCTGCATTCATTCCCACACCAAGACATTGCCAGCTGCTTGCTGTCAGTTTTGTGCCACATATATCCTTTTGCATGTTAGCCAAGAAGCTTAATTTTGGTCTTACCTTATCAGAACACCATCTTCTCAGTTTCAGTTTCTTATTTATTTTACATTGGCTGTTCTACTCCTAACTTCACTGATTGAACAAATGGAAGTTTGTTGTTTGTTTTTACATGTTTGACCAAGCTTGTGAAGCTATTGGTGCATTTAAGTGTGCTGTACTGGAGCAGAGTTATCAGACGCATTTATATTTTAGTACATGTATGCTATTGCATATTGGTATCTAATACCTAACAGTGTTGGTATCTGAAGTGAAAAAAGTGGATTGGTGCATCCCTAATCTAAACTGGGTTTTATTTAGACGTTTCATTTCAAGGGGGACACAAATGCACAGCACACTTTTCAGATTTTTATCAGTGAAGAAATGTTATAATTTTTCCTATTTTATCTTGCTCTGTCACATAAATCCCAAGTTTTTGAATATAATGTTTAAATGTTTAAAGGATGAAAAAGCCTTTTGCACAGCACCACATATTTACATAAGCATGTGTTTGACGACGTGCAGGCAGAAGAGGTGCCAGGTGACTTCTCACAGATTGATTTGGCAACCGATGACGTCATGGTTCTGGACACCTGGGATCAGGTCCGCTAACAATGACACGGTTCTGTGGTAAATGTGTTTTCATGTAATTTCCTGCGTTTAAGCTCACTGAGACTTTTCTGCTCTCAGGTCTTCGTTTGGATTGGGAAAGAAGCGAACGACACAGAGAAGACTGGGGCGCCTGCAATTGGTACAACTGCCTGCTCCTCAGCCCACCACCACCCACTGTTAAGAATGTTTCCAGAACACACCAGACTTTGAGGTTCTTCATTTTTCCTTATTTTCCTTTCAGCTCAGGACTACGTGAATTCAGACCCCTCTGGTCGCCGCGGCATCCCCATCACCACCATCAAGCAGGGGCAGGAGCCGCCCTCCTTCACTGGCTGGTTCCATGGTTGGGACCCCAAGATGTGGAACTAAGATCCTTTGGAACCCATAGTTGCCTTCAGAAAAAAAAAAAAAAAAAAAAAAAACATTAGTGGGGAAAAAATACTTTAAGGCTATGCAACCCAGCGTTTGAAATATGTTCGACAAAACCTCCTGCCATTTTCCTTTGCTGTTATTCATGTGTATTCATTTGCTTTCACCAGTAAACCAGCTGGTTTTTGCAACTCCTTAAGAAAAAACAACATGATGCAGTCTTGTTTTCCGGGCTTTGTGGCCTCAAAAACTGAGATAAAAAAAAAGAAAGAAAAATAAATATACACTGCAAAAACACAAAATTGTACCAAATATTTCTAATCTTCTTTATAGTGCAAATATTTTAGTACAGTTGAAATATGACAAAACTAACTTACAAGAAACTTTTCAACAAGCTATAACCGATTGTTTTAAGTTAACAATTCCTTGATATTGATAAAAATCTAGTAATTCTATTCTCAGATTATTTCACTTGTAACAAGACATGTTTCCCTTGTTACAAGTGAAATAATCTGCCAATGGGAGTAGTACTTTTTTGTTAATATTAAGGAATTATTTACTTAAAACAAGCTCATATGTCCTGCTGACAAGTTACTTGTAAGTTTTGTCTTATTTCAAGTGAACAAAGATATTTGCACTATAAAAAAGATTAGAAACACTTGGTATAATTTTGTGTTTTTGCAGTGTAGAGACTTGAATTTGACATTACATTTTGCACATTTTGGCCCAGATTGTAAAGATAAATGTTTAACCTAAAATTGAATAAAAAAATAAAACTCTTTTCTTACCCCATGTTCTGTCTGACTAGCCTTTGATTTGTCCCACACCTGAGTTTCCCTGTGACAACAGCCGTGTTATCATTAACCCAAATCCTCCTGTGCAGCTGCACCATGTGCTGGCCACGCTTGTTGGTAATCTTCGGGTCCTGCGCACAAGGCTTCTGCTGAGTTGCAAGCCTGTGGATTAAGGAGTGGGCTTTAAGAGCGCCCCAAACATCACCTCGCTCCTTTTGTTCTCCTCCATTCTGCGAGACAAACGAGAACAAAGCGGGCACAATGAACCAGAAGGTGGTACTCATCACGGGCTGCTCCTCGGGCATCGGCCTGGCTCTGGCGGCCCGGATCGCCAAAGACGAGAAGAAGAGGTTCATGGGTAAATGTTTCGATTCGCTGCTTCTCCTCAAAAGCTTGGATGTGTTGGGTTGAATTTGAAAATGGTCAGATGTGTTTTAGGGGTTTTTAGGTCACACCTAAAAACAGAAAGAACAGAGAGAAGGAAAAAATATTGCGGTTCGATAGTTTAAAGGGAACTTAGGAGAATCTACTATTTCTCTTTCAACTTTGTCTTGAGCTGTTCGCTGCAAAAACATACATTATTACCGAGTATTTTTGGTCTAGTTTCTAGTGCAAATAGGTTAGAACGCTTGAAATAAGATAAAACAAATGTACAGGTAACTTTTCAGCTTTTTTTTAAAAGTCAATACTTCTTTAATATTGGTGAAAAAAGTATTAGTTTAATTGGCAAATGATGTCAATCATATGACATGGGAAAAATGTCTTATAAGTGAAATAATCTACCAATGGAACTAATACTTTTTTATCAATATTAATGATTTATTTACTTAAATCAAGCTCCTGTTTCTTGCTTAGTTACTTGTTAGTTTTGTCTCATTTTAAATGTACTAAGACATTTTCACTAGAAACTAGACCAAAAATACTTGTTAAGATTTTGTGTTTGTGAAGTGTTGGGTCTGTTCGTTTACCTGACTGAGGGCTCCAGTCAATTCCCCCTGACTTCTAGTTATCATAAATAATAAAACAGACAGTTGAAATGTGCATAGAAACTAGAAGACGAATTTATATTTTTGTCAAGTTCGCAGTGACAAATTTCATTGGATAACAAATAATCCCAGTAATTATTGAGATAAATGACAATAATGTTGTTTCGAGACCATTCGCTAATAAGATATTAAGTGCATAGCAATGCAAGTTTTCCCTCTCACAAAACTAATAAACTTTAATTTTATAAATAAAACGTAAAAGTGGAAATGGAAGATGTTTTAAATATCCAAAATAAAACACATCAAACACAAACAAAAAATAATACAGAAGAAAAAAAAGCACTAAGTTACAACCACAACAGTGAGTCATCAGATTGGAAATTATTGAGCTCATTTTACTTCATCATGCCATTGATTGATTATTTGATTATTGTTACAGGCTGACATACCTTCCAGTTCCAGGAATTTGGTTCCTTGTTAATGCAAGAAATAAATGGGAAATAAATGAGAGTGATGAGAAACATTTTATGACTCTAAATAATCAAGATTGTGGAGGCATGTGTTTATTAATTGTGTTGTTTATCATAATATCCCAGTGAACAGTTTTCAGTATTCTCTTGGAAAGAAAAGTCTCTGAGGTTCGGGGATTATCCTGAGTAAATGGGATGAATGATGTCTCATCGCATGATCCAGAAAAAGGCAGATGAAGTTGATCTGAACATCTGCCAATGTTCCACCGCTTTGACAGCACAGTTAATCCATTTGAATTATTGCTGGTCAGCAAAGTAGGAGCGTAATTAGAGAATAAACCCATAGTATGTCTGATCATAAATATGCAACAGGATGTTATCCTGCATATTGAGTAGACCTGCATGAAACACAGCTGTGTTCTGCTGTCAGAGGACCATTTCTTTGTGTGTCGAAGTCTATGCCACCATGAGAAACCTGGGTAAGGCCGAGCCGCTGATTGAGGCGGCCGGCCGGACTCTGGGCAGGACCATGGAGATCAAGCAGCTGGACGTGTGCAGCGAGGAATCCATCAAAGCCTGTGTGGACAGCCTGCCAGAACGCAGGGTGGACATCCTCAGTAAGCCTGCACACACACCTGCACACACACCTGCACACACACCTGCACACACACCTGCTGCAAAAACACCCACACGTTCAAAGCTTCACTCATTCTGTGCACACATTTTTCACTGTAGAAACACTAAAACAGTTTTTGCACAATGCATGCCAAAATTGTGAATAGTGCATCCCACAGTGAGGTAAATTCTTCCTGACTGGCATATTTTAGATCAGGGGTCTCAAACTCCAGCCCTCCAGGGCCACTGTCCTGCAGTTTTTGTAGGGACTGTAGGATGTTGAGGGAGCTACGGGTGTGAAAAAAGTGAAGAATCCACATATTGGAGCAGAAACTAGAAAGAAAAAACATAAGACATCTGGAAGTTCAGAAAGACTTTGTTTCAGTCTAGTGTATTCAACCCTAAAGTTCACTGAAAACACACAAGAAATTCTAATGGAGGTTATTGTATTTCATCTGTCTGTCCATCCTCTGTCTACACCTTCATCCTGGACTGATCAATTTGGGAACAAAGAGACACACATCCCTGAATTCAGATGATCAAACATAACAGAACAGCAGTTTAGTGATGTGTTAGCCTAGCAGTCGTGTTTTGGACTGTCAGAGGAAGCCAGAGTACCTGGAGAAAACACACTCATACACATGGAGGTCATAAAAACTCCCGGTAGAAAGACTCCAGACCACAAATTGAACTCAGGACCTTCTTGCTGCAAGGCAACATTGCTAAAAACTGTGTGACAATGCAGACAGTCATATAAAGGTTAATATTACTGCCCACGTGTCTCAGTCAGTAATGCAGGGATGGGACTGATTGGACCCATCGAGTGCCAGTCTATCGATGAGATGAAGACGATCATGGACACCAACTTCTTCGGGCTTGTGCGACTGCTGAAGGAGATCCTGCCTGATATGAAAAAGAGGAAGAAAGGTCATATCGTGGTCATCAGCAGCGTCATGGGTATTCAAGGTGAGGAGGGGCTGACCTGCTCATCTTTAGTCCCAATGTTGTTTGAAACATTTCCCTAACACTTTCTCTCTTTGTCTCTGTTTTAGGAATATTGTTCAACGATGTCTATGCAGCGTCTAAGTTTGCAGTGGAAGGCTTTTGTGAAAGCTTGGCAGTTCAAGCCCTGAGGTTCAGTCTGAAGTAAGTTTAAAGTGCATCGTCAACATGATGAGACTTGCAAACAATACTGATGTTTGAATAGAGCGCATGTGCAGATATGCTGCACAACAGCCAAAGACAGAATTATGAGAGTTGCGCTGTCATGGCAGGTTCTAACAGGGAAAATCAGCTTCTCAATGCGTTTTGGCACCAATTAGATTACTGGTAGTGACAAGTTAAGTATTTCTTCATATCACCTTTTTCACTCTACTTTTGTTCAACTTCTTTGCCAGCATCAGCCTGATAGAACCAGGTCCAGTGATCACAGAGTTTGAGCGTAAGGTTTATGAAGAGGGCCTGAAGACAGACCTCAGCAAAGCTGATAAAGTGACTGCAGACATGTTCACAAACATCTACCTGAAGAACTACAACCAGATCTTCGAAACCTTTGGTCAGACAGCAGAGGATGTAGCAGAGGTATTGGTTCTTTATGTTGGTTCAACTGGAAGATGTTTCTAGAGATGCACCGATTGCAGTTTTCTGGCTACACATCATTCCTCTGAAAGCTAATTGTGATTTTACAAATTACACCATTTTTTTCTGAAAATTTGCAAAGTTGGCATCAGTGGGGTGACTATTGTGAAAGAGGAAACTGGTGGACTTTCAGACCTTTGTGTATGAAGATAAGATTGACATGTCATGTATCAATCACAGATTTTCCAAAATCAAGAAATTGAGGTTCGACTTATCTTTGCAGTAGTAGTTACAGTAGTATCCACTACTCTCTGTTGGAGTAGTGGATAATTGTGAATTAGACTTGTCCACTGTTCCTGAAAATGGTGCCAGTTCTGGTCTTACATTTTGACCCACCCTCTAACTCACCATATTTAACACAAACTCTCAATTTCAAACTTAGAAAGCATTTTCAAAATCATTTATTCTTTCCTTCCACTTCCCAACTTTGTATCATTCTGTGCTGGTTTGTCACATAAAAGCCCAATAAAACACATTGTCATTTGAGGTTGTAATGTGATGATGTGTAAACAAGTTTGAAGGAGTGAATACTTCTGCAAATTATAAGTTCTTAGTGCCTGTAGGTTGAACTTCTTGCTGTGTGTGTTTTATTTCCAGCACACCCACAGGATCATCACCATGGACAATCCTCCTTTCCGCCATCAGACAAACACTCTCTACACACCCATGACCACACTGAAATATGCCGATCCCAGCGGAGACCTTCCCATCGAAACGTTTTACAAAATGGTGTTTGAACACGACAAAGTCTTCAACGCCAGCCTGAACTTCCTCAAGCTGCTGCGCTGGAGGAGTCGCAAGAGTTTTACCTTGGAAAAAGATAAGAGTACCTGAGAGGATTAGTAACGACACGTCAGCTCTCTTCCACAGGTTTAGCTCTATTTCTGCTATAGTGAAACGACATTTCAAATGGAACAGTCTACTAAAATAGAAATTTGTAAAGCAATAAATCAATTTCTGAAAAAATATGTCTGGAGTTTTCTACCCTACGGAATACAATATACAGAATATAATATAGAAGAATCACTGAGCTGTATGCTGGCCTAACTGTTTACAGGACCTTTGAGACACAGTCATGTTAAATTAAATTAGTTTTACAGTAATCTTTATGCCATTGAGTGAAAATATTTCAAGGTCTAAACAGAGCTGTTACACAGAAACACTGTGTTTGATAGAGATAATCTTTATTAATATGAATCCAGCAGAACATTTTTGTTCTACTGATTTTTCAGTAAATGGATGGGCTTTAATAATGCAGTTAATTTCATAACATTAACACATGGCTGAATAGCTCTTGAAGCTCTGACTCCAATCACAGCTGATGTCTTGTGAATCTCCCCCAAATTCTTGAATAATCTTTGCTTCAGCTGTGATTATTCCTGTTGCTTGTAAATTCTGCAGAGTTAAATCAACACTATGCAGAGTCTATTTGGTCCTTATCAGAATTGGTGTTAATTTAACTCTTTTCAGAGTTATTTCAGCAAGAAACTTAGTAGTTTTAACACTTGAAAAAGTTATAACTACTCAAACTATTGTTGGAATAACTCTGAAAAGATTTAAATTTAACACCAATTCTGATAAGGACCAAATAGACTCGGCATAGTGTTGATTTAACTCTGAAGAATTTTCTACAGCGGCTTTTACTTCTACTTAATGTTCCATCCATATTCTTGAATACAGCTCTATGTGAGGAGACATCTGCTTTAGACGTGAGTTTTTGTGACTTTCCCATGGCAGGTATGTTGACTGCTGGTCTTCTCAATAATTTTGAAGCTCGTTAAATATCAGAACATTTAAACATCAGAACAGAAAGAAGCACTGTAATGGATCTAAAATACAGAAGTTTTCGTTTTTCAAATGAATTACTGAAATAAATGCACTTCTTGATGAAATTCTCATTTACAGAGATAATTTGTGTAGATTGTGTACTTTGCACGCCGACCACGTCAGTAGATTATGGTGTTTCTTTTCATTCACTGCCGCCTTCTGTCCACTTACTGTAACTGCACCTGAATTTTCTCAACCAAGATCATGTATATTTTGAAAAGCAGTTTCCTGAGAGTAGATTTCATGTTTAAACAAGGCTATAGACTTTACTTCTATATGTTCAAGTGTCGCTTAAATTCTGCTTAAAACCTGGTTATTGTTAATTTCGGTCATATGAAATATGTTATATTTTGCAACAATTCAGGTTTATAATTAGAATTTTGTTATTGACATTGTACAAGAAAGCACAACGGAAATTGAATTAATTTAACACTATGTTTCAGTTGATTAAACTTAAATATAATCATATTTTATTACACCCAGTCTTGGAAATCTTCCAAAAGGAAAAAAAAAACAAACATTCATGACATTTATGAAAAATGTGTTGTATTTTAGTCACAAGACGCACAAGAATAGGCATTTATATTAAATTTATTTTGCAAAATGTCGCTACGTGCATAACCGTCATACATAATACTGAAATGAATTTCTTTCATGTTATACTGGAGCTTCTCTATCATGCATTAAAGTGGTAAATAAAAGTAAATTAAAAAAAATTGTTATCTTCCATTTGCCCGAAAGGTGGCAGTATGTAATAGCTGTCCTACTTCAAAAACCATGACAGGAAAGCTATACTTCCGGTACTGCTTTTGACGTTGTATCCGGACAAAATTAGGCTAATGTTACCCTGAATACACTATCCCAAATAAATGTTTAGAACCTTTAATCCTATTTATATTGCTCGGTTATTTTGATGATGCATAGCAACTTGCTGTGCTGTGAGGAATTTGTTCCTGCCGTCATTCTCGTAAGGGCGGCTTTGTAAGCCGCCTCCGCTCGGAGCTCATTGTTAGCCTAGCTTTAGCCATGCTCTGTGCCGCTTTCATTTCTGTTCCGCGCTGGGACCACAGCTGCTAGCTAGCCTACTAGCTGGCTAGTTAAACTTTTTTCCTGTAGTGCTGTCGTTTCGTTGTGTATGTCGGATGGTGTCGCTTAACAGACCCTTCATTTATTTCATACAAGTTAACAGAGCCGGTCCACTGTTTTAAAGCGCGCAAACCAGGCTGGGGTCGTGTGTTTGGATAGCTAATTTAGAGGAAACGTCTCGCCTCTTCATGACGTTTGTGTTCGTACTGACGTTCAGTCAACCTGCTCGGCTTCACTTGTCTCATTTTAGTAATTTGTTGGTAAAAATACCGCCGGCGCTAAAAATTATCTTTTTTTTATTTTTCTTTTTTTTTTTTTTTTTTTTTTTTTTTTTTAATTCATATTTGGGAGGAAAACGAGTATCTGGGCCACGATGGCTTCCTCCTCTGGCAACGACGACGACCTCACAATCCCCAGAGCGGCAATCAACAAGATGATCAAAGAGACTCTTCCTAACGTAAGAGTGGCCAACGACGCTCGCGAGCTGGTGGTGAACTGCTGCACGGAGTTCATCCACCTCATCTCCTCCGAAGCCAACGAAATATGCAACAAGTCAGACAAGAAGACCATCTCTCCAGAACATGTCATCAACGGTGAGAGCTCTCCTTGATTCACGCATTAGGGATTAGCGTCTGTGAGGGGGCGTGGAGCCCCTCCGTTCGGGGCTGAAACCACTGAAAGTAATCGCTGCACTTTCTCCTCTCGTTTTCGCACCGCAGCGCTAGAGAGCCTCGGTTTCGCATCGTACATAACAGAGGTGAAAGACGTCCTGCAGGAGTGCAAAACTGTGGCTCTGAAGAGGAGGAAGGCCAGCTCTCGACTGGAGAACCTGGGCATCCCCGAGGAAGAGCTGCTTAGGCAGCAGCAGGAGTTATTTGCAAAGGTAAAAAAAAAAAAAAAAGCGTATCATACCTACTGGTGGTGTGGGTTAATTGCATAAGTTCGTGTTGTGGAAAGCAGGATGTTTAACAATGAGCCAGGGTGGAAAAGTCTACCTCAGTTTCCATCACAGTCAGGAAGTGATGTTATTCTTAGAGCATGTAGATATTATGCTTTAATCCTCTGGCAGCCTTTTTTTATTATTATTTTGAAGATGCTCCCTGTTTCCCTTTTGTTTATCCGTCACACAATCATGTTCTGATAAAAACACGCGCTCCAAAAGACAGACATAAGTGGAGTCAGATTTGCTCAGAAACATTCTTATTCACACAGCTGGCGAATGCGGCACGAATCATACTTTTAAAAAACTGTTTTGATAATACCTATCATATCGTATCCAGCTTTTTCACAGCAGTCTGAACGGCCCAATTCTGATCTTTTCACCATTCAAAAAAGTCCTTTGTGCCACTTCCTGTGTGGTATTAATTGGGATACGTAGTTTTCGTAGTCTGAGAGGTCATGGCGCTTTTAATCAGGTTCTTACATCATTTACATGAGACGCATCTCCATAGTTCTGCACCAGAGGAAACCACCTGCCGTAAATCCGGAGGTAATCAGTGGCTCAAAATTATAGTTCTGAAATTACAAAAGAGGTCTGTCAGTGAAGTGCATCACATCTGAATCCCAACATTCTTATTTCTGACCACATACCCAAACTGGTTTCTCTACTGAAGGCAAGGCTGTCGTTATTATCTGTGCTTTCTTTTCATCAGCTTCCTTTATGTTAGGATTTTTGACGATATTGTCGGCTCCTGTTGCTGAATCGCTTTAAAATTGATCTGTAGATGGTGGCGTCCATTTTTGCTTCCATGAAAACAGCACTGCTGTGTGACTGCTACGTTTCTTCTTTTCTGCATGCATGCAGCTCGCTTTATTGTCGTAAACTGTTAACACAGGGGTGTGATTTCGGTCATATTTAATTTGTATGAACAGCCACGCAAAAATTCAAATTTGAGCTTAAAGACCTGCAGTGTGAACGTAGCCTTCCTTTAGCAGCGTACTTCCTGTGCTGCAGGGTCTTTCTGGTTTTCTTACGGTCTCTCCTACCACTTTCAGTTTTGACCAAGTTGGATGTTTTGTTTTGTCCTTAAAGGACTGAAAGACCTTAAAGAAAAAGTATGATGCAGGTTATTTGAGATTTTGAATCCCAAATAAAATGAAGGAATTACAAAGTTGTCTGCTTATATGCAACAAATCACACCTCTAAGCTTCACTGAGTTTTACTGCTGTTTCTGTTGACATGGCAAAAATGGCAGAATTTCCTAATTTTTGTGTGTTAAAACACACATTTCTCTCCATTAAAATGAACAGAAAAAAAAATTATCTAAATTTAATCTGCTGAGCAGGAAAATTCTGGATATGTTGCTTTGGAATCGGGCTGTAAAAAGTCATGGAATGATCTGAGGAGGTCGATTATTAAAATTTCACGAGGTAAATTTTCTTCCTCGAGCCTTCAATAAACTGTTACTGTTCAGCGCGCTGTGTACCAGCCGAATGGCTATTCTGTGTTTAGAAACGCTCTCACTTCAGCCAATGAGCTGTTGACCAATGCTAAGTGCTAGTAGCAGCTATGGAGGAGGCGATCGAGGAATGGAAAGAAGGGGGAAAAACAACTGAATTGTCTTTGACAAGCATTTTCTCTTTCATATATTTCTTTTACTAGCTTATGTAGCTATAAGAATAGTAAATATTTTACCAAAATAATCGTTTACAACAGCCCTACTGTATAATATCACTCAGAAATGGATCGGTTAGCATGTTATGACAGTCATGAGAAATACAGCAACAGTCTTCAGTCATAGGCCTGTTTGGATTCGTTATGAGACTGACTGCTACTGGTGATCCTTCCTGCTCACACCATCGACATCCACGACGGCTTTTTGAAGAAGCTTGGATGATATGAGTTATGACAACATTTCATTTCCACTTTGGGATAAATTCATTTCTGAACTAAATTATCAAGTGTTTTTCCTGCCTTCAGATGAACTCTGTCCCCGTGTCGCCCCCTGCAGGCTCGGCAGCAGCAGGCGGAGCTGGCCCAGCAGGAGTGGCTGCAGATGCAGCAGGCCGCTCAGCAGGCGCAGATGGCCGCGGCGTCTGCCAGCGTGACACAGCAGGCCAGCTCGTCCCAGGACGAAGATGATGAGGACGACATGTGATCCCAGGTCGCTTCTCGACCTGTCCAGATTCTGACCTGTGACAGCGTGGAGGACACACACGGCTCCCAGAGCGGTCATCGACGGAGACGCAGGACTTCTTTGAGCACTGGAAAACTCACATTGGGAACGAACTGGAACAGATGAAAGGGGGGATTTAAAGACAGACCCCCTCTCCAGACACCAGTACCTAAAAACCAATAGAAAGAGCTGTTAATGTTTATGAAAATGACTTCAAACTCACCCCTCCTGGTTTTAGTTGCTTCTGTTTAAACGACCTTTAATTTTCTGTTTTGTAGGTTTGTGGATGTGTTCTGAACACACACTGCTGGGGGTCTCTCCGTGGTTAGTTTGGTGCTGCACCAGATGACTTGTGACTCAGTGACATTTGGTGGTTTAGGTTAACTACTTGTGAATGATTCCAGCATCTTCCTCCTCTATTAAATATTTGATGGTTATTTTTTTTTTCAACAAGGAAGTTTTTTTCCCCTCTTTGGTATATTTGTTCAACAGTGGATTGTTTGAGGGGTTGTGAATATAAATTTATTCTGTTATGTAAAGAAATAAATGGAAGTTTTGTTTAATTTTTAGCTCCTTTTTTCTCTTAAATATTTTGTGTCATCTTTGTTCTTCCTTGAACCACCGCAGTATTGCTAATTAGCTACACCTTTGAGAGAGAATATTTTTGTCTCCTAGAACCAAAGATAGACAGTCTAAGAAGCCCAGAGTTTGTTTTTAAAGGTGTAGAAGCGACTGGGATTTCCTTTGCTGACTCCAGATCAGTGTAAACGATGTTGAGGAATATTAACGTCTAACTTTGTAAGATGCTTTCATATCCAGGCTGAATTTTGTTACTTCTCTTTGGGTGCAGCATTGTGACTTTGGTCAATTCTAACCGTAAAGACGAGAAAACAATGTTGTGATACACATTCACTTGAGTTTATTACAAAGTTGTATTCTTTCAGCAATAAAGGCATCGTTTTTTTTACACACTGCTGTTCTCTCTTTCCTTTAATGACACATGTGGCGAATCTGATTTTAGAACCAAATAATGGGAGACAATGTTCTCCCCCCTGACGGCCCCCAAGTAAAAAGACGAGCCTTTCATTTAAGCAGAAGGACATCAGGTTGTTAAAATATGTGTTTTGTTCCTGCTGTGGTTGTTGTTCCCACTCTGAACGTACGGAGTTCAGATTAGGGCCGGATTAGGGCCAATGAAAAAAAAAAAAAGTTTTTTTTTTCATTGGCCCTAATCCTTTTCCGTACATTCAGAAAAAATACTTATTTCTCAGAATACAGGTTATTTTTGTTTCCCAGAAGTCTACATTATCATAGCAAACTTCATAACAGGAAGTGAAGCACAATTGTAATTTATGCATAGTAAAGATAATAAAGATTTTTTTAACAAAAATTTGAAACATCTTGAAGATCAAGGAACAAAATTTTCACCAGCGAGGCAGTCCAGAGAGCCATGGTAACTATGGTAATTATAGAAGGAAAGATATAAACAAATCTGGTTTACAGTCATATATGATAAGAATATACAGTCCTATGAGGCTCATTTTTCCACATTAAAAAAATACTTTTTGGGAACATTTAAGAAAAATATTACATATCTTTTGTTGAAGATTCATTTCTGTGTTACTTTTTTTTTATTGATCTGATCTATATTCTAATCTTGAATGAATGATTGATTAATGTGAGCTGTTAGCTGAAAATCATAATTACCAGAATTAAAAGTTGGAAAACAGTCTGTGCAGAATCAGTCTATATACAGTAATATGTTTCATTAGTGATGAAGTTTATGAAATAAATAAAAAATGGTGATGCATTACTTCAGAGTTCGTGTTACAATGTATGGAGGTAAAATCAGGGGAACCGTAAAAAGATCCTGGGATAATCTATGTAATTAAATGTTACCTACCTGTCATTATATTTCATAAGAACAATTAAGAGAAGATACCCATAATCATCCTTAAATTTCTAACAATGAACACACTGTCTTCATGCCAGTGATAAATGGCCTACTTCCACTTTATAAGGTTTTATGGATTAGACGCTTTGATTCTGTTTGGTTCCTTCTCAATCGGACGGAGCTGCCAGCAGGGGGCAGTGTTGTACGCTCCGGACGGAGCTGCCAGCAGGGGGCAGTGTTGTACGCTCCGGACAGCGTGCAGCCCAGCCCAGCAGCAGCGGCCAGCGGCTGAAGCCCGCCTGCGCCCACCGTCTGTCTGCTCCGCTCCGCTCCGCCACAACTGAATGTGTTTTAATCACAAGGAAAGTTTTCAGGCGAACGGGAAGGAGACCACCTTGGAATATTTCATGATTGGAATTTAAAAATCCCAAAAATTTCGCATCAAAACAGACCACAGGTGAGTGTCAGCAGCACAAAGAATAATAATGTTTTTTCCCCCCTAATATAACGAAGGCAGACAGTCTGTTAATAAGAGGCAGAACGGTGCTTTGGGAGTAAAAGGGGGATTTCTATGGATTAACAAGCGAACCATTGAAATATCATGTAGATGTGTTTGATGAGAAGTCAGTAGCTTTACAACTCTTTAGGGTGGACAACGGTACCTGTTGGAACCTGAAGCATATTTACAAAGCTGTGTGATAACTGGAAGGTTAGAGCCAAAGAGTTTTGTGCTGTTGCTCCACATACCAATAGATATTTAAGGATAACTGTACGGTGACTGTTGTTGTTCAGTTTAGAGTATCTAGTTGCAAAGGCTCTGACATATTGACCTGTTAAAGCCCAATCTTCCTCCTGATTGTTTTGCCTTCACTACTCAGAGTGACATTCACTTTGGACTCTATAAGTGGCTCTACAAAGTGCTCAAATGACAAGACAAATCTAGAAACTTCAGGAAACATGACATCATAATAACTGTAGGGAAGACAGTCCTGTAGTGAACCTCTTTCCTTTTTTTTTTTTTTTTTTGCAACTGAAGCTGCTTTCTTTGTTTTCGCACCAGATTCACAAAGCAGATACCATTAAATGCATGCAGGCTCATCCAGGGTTATAAAGTCCAGCAGATGGGAGGATTTTGCACCATTTTTTGTGTCTCCTCTCTTCTTCTAAACACAGATTCAGTGAATTGATTGAAGAAGATCAGACTGGCTTTTCTCTATAAACAAGAGATGATAAAAGAAGCATCCTTCTCCCTGAAGCATTTGGAAATAAAAGTAACTGAGTAAAGTGAAACATTTAGAGGATGATAAAAGTGATTACAAGTGTTCCATAATTCAGTTCAAATCAGTTTATTCACATATCACAGTTTCACGGTAAACGCTACCTCCAAAGCCTCTAGTTTGACCCCTTGGTCCGACTTTTTGGGATGTTTTTCTAGTTTTGCTTTGGAAGGCTGCATGCAGAGCGTTCTTCAGTGAGGAGGTCTGATGTTCCCATTTCTACTGTTTCTTTCTTTGTGCCCTGCAGTTCTGTCTTTTCCTTTCTGAATCACAATGACATACACTGTCAACAATATGCAGTAAAAATGTGAATGTGAATCTTGTCCAGTCTCCTGCCATCGAACTCCCATAATTACAATTTACAACACTTGTCATCCACCAAAACTCCATCCATAGTTTACGTCAAAACACACCTTCAAAGTACACTGCCGTATTGACAACATGACTAATCAGTTCGACTGTCTTGTCCGTACAAAATAAAACGTTGACTTTTGAAATATTTACTTTTGCGAGATGAACTGAGGATTTTGCCAAAGAGACTGGCTTTTTGCAGGTAAACCGTTCTGTTTTGCTGTTTGTACAAATTGCTTTGAGAAATGCACTTACTGTTTTGAAAGTGTTGAGTGTGATTTGAGAAGTGCACCAAAGCGATTGAGAAAAACTGTAACAGCTATTACGTGATTAGTCCAAATGTATTATAGTCCTAATTTTATTATTCTAAACATGGAGGAGCGAATGGAGCAGTGCTGCCATTTAGGTTTGGGGATTTACCATATAGTTTCTCATTTATCGTGATACATTTCTCATCATGAGAACAATTTTTAGTTTATCATCTTTACTCTAAATTCCTCTGAATGATGTTTAAAATCGTCCAAAAAACCCCCAAAACTCCATATTGTCGGGATTATTAGTTTTTCTACTTTCGCCACTGTTTATTCAATGAGAGTATCAAATATCAATACATTTGAAAATATGATTCAGAACAGCTTAGAGATACAAATCACACAATCAATTAATCAATCAAGTTTATTTGTATAGCACGTTGCAGCAAAGTGCTTTACATTGTAAAAACATAAAAATGCAAAGTCAGAAACACACAGTGAACAATTGAAACATTACATTTTGTCAAGTGGCATCGTTACACATCACAATATTAATTCATGTTTTATGTATCGCGGTTCAAAATCAATTCTAAAGAAGCTCGTTACAAATGGGAATGTTTTCCACAAACACTATTTGTGTTTGTGGGGCCATGATGCAGTCAAAGTTACCTGAAAAAGAAAAAAAATAAATAGTTTTTATCATCACTTTTATTGTTTTTACCACAGAATATTGTGATAAAACTTCAAGCCCATATCGCCCAACCCTGACTGCCGCCCTGGCAAAACAAACACGGCCCAAGAATGTGCGGTCATCATGTGCAAACTTTGCAGCGCAGCTCGTAGGCCTGGCTGTTGACTGCCAGACTCCACAGGTATTACGTTATCAGTTTGTTTCCCAGCAGAATCTCCAGGATCAGCCCACAGAGCGGAGAGCAGCCGTTCCCACAGCATCGTGTCAGAGTGTAATCCTGGTTTCCCCCCAACAAGCAGCTCTGATGTTTACTGCAAACAACAAAAGGGAGGGTTGTTTAGAGCGTGACACACTGAGACCGAGTTATGTGGGAGGGGCTGTTGGTCAGCAGGATTACTCGGTGGGTGTGTTTTCTGTAAACGAGCAGATGTGTGTGTGTGCGCGTGGGGGTGTGCGTGCGCGTGTGCGTGCGCGTGCGCGTGTGTGACTGAGAACTCTCTTAAGTTTGGGTCTGATGTTTTTCACCAGGGATCTGTTCTCTGGCAGTCTGATGTGACTTCGCTCGACTGGGCTGTTGGTGTTGAAGTGGATTCGTCCATGTTGCCTGGGTTACCACTGCTGCAGACCTTAGCATGGGGTTTAACTCACCCACCAGCCCCCCTCCCTCCTTCTGTCTGTCCCCCGACTCAAATTCCTCGCTCGGCCTCTGGGGAGCTCCTCCGTGCGTCACTGCTCTGGTCACAAAGACCTTCAGAGAATGTTTCTAGTCAGCCTCTCCACCTCTGCAGATCCAGAGTATTATCAAAAAAAAAAAAAAGAACAACAAAGAGACCGCTCCCCTCCCCTTGCCTTGATGCACGTGTGAATCTCCTCAATAACTCATGTGTCAGGGATGAAGGTGTTGCAACCTCTCTGTGAAGAGAATGTGTCATATGTGAGAAGGCTGGTGAGTGCAGAACTGCTTAGCAACCGGCGAGGGGAGCGTTCACAGTGGGCTCTATTCTCTTTCCTGCACTGATCCTTTAATATTTCAACTGAAACTATTGTGTACCATGCAACTATGGTGCCAATCAGTTTTTTAATTAGATTTCAGCCAAGGAAAACATATCAATTTTAATTATTAAGTATTTTGGAAAAAATCCCGAGCTGACGTTTTTTCCAAGTGTAAGATCTTCTTAAATCAGTGGTGTCTAAAGTGTGGCTTAGGGACCATTTGTGGTCCACTCAATGATTTTCTGTGGCCTTCTGATTGCAATTTTAGATTAGAGCAAATCAACATAAAAATAAAATATTATGTACAACTCAAATTTCTTCTCATTTATTGCATTCATCTGAAATTTGTATTATAAGGAACCACAAACATCCATCAACTTTTACTCAGGCTTGATGCACAAAACCCCTTAGCTTGAAGCTAAAATAAAAATATTCTGCCCCAAAAAGGAAAACAGTCACTTTTAACAATTTTAGAGACTGTAGACCTGTGTTATAATAACACAGAGACGCCAAACCTTTTTTTATGTTTGGGATCTACATTGATTTAAAGATCCATTAAAGTAATTAAATAAATTCTTAACAAAATCCTGTGTGCTTAGTTTTTTGAAAAATAAAATCTAAAAATGGAAAAAGGCACAGTGTAGTTATTTGTAAATTTTTATTTGACAAAAACAATTGTTCCAGGCCCCAGGAGATTGAACAATTCTAACTCTCTTGGTTTGGACACCACTGTCTTAAATAAAGGCCTTTCCAGGCTTGCTGCAGAATGTTTTTCCCTTGAAAATTAATTTTCCAAAAAGTTCTTTTTTACTGCAGGAATTAGTTGTGTGTTTCTACTGTGGGCTTCTAATCCTGCAGGCTGTTCATGTAAATGAATGGCTGATGTTGTACAAGTATCACTGCGTTGGAAACATGATAAAACTAGAAAGTGAAATACAGGTTCTATATGATGATATTTCTGGTAAAATTTTTTTATTTAATTTTTTGCTTATGCAACTTTCTTTCCTGCAGCTTCACTGATCCGTGTTGAGCAAAATGCGCCCGCAGCAACAGAATCCAGAATGCGATTCAAAAAGCTGTGAAATCAGACAGATGCTGCCTTTGATCCCAGTTCTTTTCACTGATTACAATTTAACAGCTATAAGGAAAGCCACTGAAAACTTTCTTTGTACTTGATATGCATTTTAAAGTGAACACATCACGCTGTGAAATCCTGCCTTTTCACATTTAAACCATTCAGTTGTTGTCTGTGTGACGTGGAATTGCAATTCTTCATATTTGTGGCCCCACAGGCCCGTCTTTTACCTCTGTTCTGCATCTGAGAGCAACTTGTTTTGGTGCCGTCTCTTTAAATTCAACTCTGGGTTGCAGAGCGTTCCACTCCACCTTAAACCACATTTGGAGTATGATAACTAGCAGTGCAGAAAGGTTGTATTCGTAAAATTGATTAAAAGATGTCAACAACTTAAGACTTTTTACATGTACTAACCAGAAAAATGAATATAATATGAATGAAGACATGTTGTAAAAAAGGCCTCAGCACAGTTGACGAGTTAAGAATGTCACTGAGTGCATTTGGATCATGTGCTCTCCCCACGACAAAACCGGCAAAAACAAAGCAAACTTTTTATGTAATAATCCTATTCAAAATATAGAGTATGGTTACGTCCTCAAGGAGCTAATAGCTAGCGCACAGTGCTAACATAAGCAGAAGGGACCTAGCAAAACAATAGTCAAGATGTCATGTCAGCACATTTATGTCTAAAACAAAGTTTGTTGTCATTTTAGCAGAGTTATTAGCAGCTTACCGCTTTACTATGTTTCCTTAGTCAGAAGGAGCTGATGCCTCAGTCAGACAAAGTCTTTTGGCAAATCCCTCTTGATACTGGTGGAGGCCAATGAAGCATTCATCTTTAAAGTGCTTCAAGGAAACAAAGTGGACTGTCCCCACTGAAAATAACATTTATCCAGGCACTTCAAAGAGGTTCTGATTCTGGAGAACTTTGTAATGAACTATGTGGGTTAATACGACCAACAGCTGAGGATTTTTACTTATCCACTTGTAGCTTCCACATCCTTGAACTTGGACTATAAACCTACTGTGAAAAATAACACCAGTGGATTTGGAAAATTGGCTAGCTGAATGCTGTTGACTTTGTTTAGTGACATTATAGTTCAAAAAGCTTAAAAGAGAATAGAGAAAACTGAACAGATGGAAAAATGTGTCCCAAACAGAATTTAAACATTTAAGAGGCAACGGAAGAGACTAAATTCAGCTTTTCTGTACTCCTAGAGATTTCTACACAACAAATGTATTTAAAGGCTAAAAAATGTTTGAATGATATGTCCCCTGAAAAGGAAACATCAAGAAACAACAGACTTGGATTATCAGCAATACAACTATAACCAATGATTTTGTTACTGTGATTATGCCTTATGGATTAAAGAATGTGATGCAACTGTAACAGACTTTAAAACAAACGTCAGTGACGCACGCAGTCACACGGCTTCAGGCAATTCACTTTGGAAGCACATCAGAAGAGACGAGGACGAGCCACAACTTATGATTATGATTTTTTTGGTACAGTATTTACACTCCAAAAACAGGTTTGAAATCACTTTAAATTGAAAGGATGATTGTCACATTCACAGTCTCTCAATAGCCAAACCCTGCATGGCGTGTCCTGAAGGAGCTCTGAGCTGCACCCAGCTGCAGAAGTAGCAGCTGGGTGCCTTATTTCTCTCATACTTAAGATTTTTTATTTATTTATTTGCTGATGGCAACACTCTTATATGAGTGTTGCCATGGGGTCATAGAAGGACCATAGATGAAAGTAGGTCTCGTAATGTTTGTTACTTGGTTAACAGCCTCCCATCAACTCCCATTTTCTCATGCCTTACAGGCACCGTTGTTGAGAAATGTGGATATGTAATTCAGTAAAGCTTGAACTGCAAACGCTACAAGCTCAACAAGAACAGATGTGACAGCTTATTGGCCTGATGAGGCTCCGCCCATCATTTCACCTTACTTCTGCTTTCATTAAAAAAAAGATTATCATGACAAATAATTTAAATTCGCATTAAATGTGGGACAAATTGGGTATTACCTTTTAGGTACCACTGATATTATTGCTATGTTTAATTTTTAGCATGAGATGCTGATAGTTTTAGGTTTTCTTCCCAGCAGCTAGTTTGTGACAGTAACCGGGTCACCGTTTGACTCATGATATGTCTGTGCTCAGTGGCATTGTGGGAGTTGTCACATACAGTAGCATCTGCAGGATATTTATAGCCGTTGTGCATCTGTGGAACATCTCTTGGTAAAGCTGTTACTGTAAATTGAATTATCTTCACATGTCATTTCTTTGACATATTCCATGGCTCAGAGATCTTCCATTTAGCTGCTCTGTGGGTTGTTATTAAGCTAAGTGTGTTTTGTCAGCTTCAAAAAATAAAAATGGCCGATTTAATGTTATTGCATTCAGAGGAACAGGAATAGTACATTTCAAGGGCTTATGTTTAAAACAGTTTAGTTGTGCTTGGTTCAGAGTCACAAAGGCTACGGAGGCAAATGTGTCCCAAATACAATTTTTTTGCCCCATCCTATTTTTTCAAGAAAGCCTGAACGGCCCAATTTAAATTTTAACCTCTCCACACGCCTAGAAAGAAAATCAGCTTTGTATCACTTCCATATGTTGCACTAAACTGGATACATATCCGATAGTTTTCAAAGCACCTGCAGTCTGAATGTTGCATTTAATCTGACTTTTACGTCATTAATATGAGACTTGTGTCACATTTCTGCACCAACAGAAGCCAGATGTAGTAAATCTGGTCATAAACAGTGGCTGAAAATAATAACTGTTATAATTACACATTGCAACCCCACCACTCCTGCTTCCAGCTGTGTGTCCAAATAGACTTTTCCACAGATGTTGCAGATAATGCTCCGCAGAAGATTATTACTTGTGTTTTGTTTTTTTTTAGCTTCCTTCAACTTAATATTGGGACGATCCTGTCGACTCTTAATAGCTTTTAAATAATTCCTTAGACGGCGGCGTCTATTTTTACCTCTGTAACCATAGCGCTGCTGTGTGACATCAACGTTCCTCTTCTGCTTATGCAGGCCACTTTGGACTCCTAAACCGTTGCTGCTTTAATTGTAACTATGTCAACAACTACAACCATCAGACCTGTAGCACCTGCTTTATTCCCACATAATGTGACGTCCAGTTCATCCAGATCTCAGCATGTTGCAGCACTTCTGCTGCTATTGATGAACCTAATACTGCTACTATGTTTATACTCTCCTTTTCGTCCCAGAGTTTGCGTTACTTGTTTATCTGTTTCTCTCCTCGATGAAGGACTGGAGTTGTTCCTTTCCACTGTGCCCCCATACTTGCCCAGAACAAATAATTGCTGCCATGATTCAAATACTTTCTTTGATAGACTTCTTTCTTCCAGTTGCCATTCTAAGATGAATTTGAAAACGTTGTGTGACAGACTGAACTTGAACCAAACTATGTGAATATGAACTGAATGTGTCTTGTAAAGGATGTTGAGATGTGAAAAATATCTTTGTTGTATGTACAGAAACTGAAACGGTGTTATCTGGATTTCCCCAGAGAGTGTTAGCTGGAGATAAATGGTGGCGTTGAATGTGCTGCACACGGCCATAAACGCTCAACTCTCACAGCCCCGTCTGTTGTTACTGAGGTAAATATTAAACCAGAGGAGGAAAGGAGCTGCCGCTTAGCCAGGACAAGAGGCAGCAGGTAATACAGCGTAAATCATTGACACAATTCTTATCGGTATTAAATTTTCTATGTGTCCTTTGAAGGCATATGGCATGTGAATGGCAACTTAAAGTTTTAAATATACATGGAGTAAAGTTCTGCTGCTGTACATGTGCATTAAATAACAACCAAAAAAAAACACAAAATAAATTAATTCCATGTTAAGCGACTTTGATTAAATTTATAAAAAATTACATTTTGCAATTGTACCTTGATATTTACCTGCAGGAAGCTTTATAAACATTGCTTGAGTCAGATAATGTGACGTAGTGTGAGAAGCTGAGGAAGAACCTGATCCTGTCATAAACTCTCAGACTGGTCTGTTGCTTAGGGTTGTTTCTTTAAAGCTAATCTTATGCAGAGGAAGGAAAGATAATAGGGTCATTAGAAAGTTTTTAAAAAACCCCCATTTATTTACACGTTTTATTTCACATTAAAGGTTTAGATATAGAAATATATGTTAGAAGTATTTTTTTATTGTGTCAGTTAAATTTTAGGGTTAGGGTGAGACCTTTTAGTTCACATGTTAGCTGCCTCCACTCAGCACACAGACAGTTGTCTGACCACAGGACTGACTGGTCATCTAACTGGTTTTGCTGGAATGGAGAAATAGAAGCAAGTGGAGCACAGAGCAGATTTCTTCCCACCCACTGTAGTTTTCAGTGGTTGACCGAAGGCGATGAAGTAAATAGTGTCACCTCATGTACTAACGGCCTTGTTTAGCCTCTGCTGGACTATTTGCTTTTGTTCTCTGCTTCTCTTGTCTCACAATTTACCCAGCAGGATGAGACTGTTAACCTTTTCTTTGTTTTTTTTTTGTTTGTTTTCTTCCCAGATGTTTGCTGACCAATCGCTCAGGAACACTTTTGGTACATGCTCCATCCAAACTGCTTCCTTAAAGGTAAGTAAGTGTCTTTGCCTGCAGGCTCTGGGGAAGCCAGGCATCTTGGGTTTTTTGTACAATTGTGAGGCTGCTCCGGTTGCAAATACACTTTATCTATAATTAAGCAGGCCCAGTCCCCACCAGTATTTCATATACCAGGTCAGACTGTGAAGACCGTCTGTAATCTGCTGCCCTCTTGAGAGCGCGGTGAAGTTTACAGTCCTATTTTAAAAGTCTCAGGCTACAGAATCAGCTAGAACAAATCTGAAGCCAGGCCAGTGACATCAGTGTGCCATGAAATTTTAGTAGGTACCTAAAGACATGAAGTATTTGGGAATCCAACTTTGCCAAAATTTGGAGGATATTGCTAATTCTGTACTTTGGGATAAAATACAATTTACTTTCTGAAAGAGTAAAAACTTCTTCTCTGCCTGCTCTCAAAGCCTGAATGGTTGTACGCTTTCATTAAAGTTTAGTAATACTTCGACTACATTCATAGAGATGTTCAAAGTGCAGTTTTCAACAAGAGAATACAAGTTATTATTTACTAGAGTTGCAGAATCTTTTGGGAGTTTGGAGTCGGCTGATGTGGTTGGTTGGTGTTTCTGATCAGGGCACTTTCCTTTGGAGGTTTTGGGGTAGCAGGGAACTCCAGGGCAGATCCCAATTTTTGTATACATCCCTTCAGGTCCTGCAGTACTTTGAGATCTCCAAGAATGAGCTGGAGTTTGAAACTGGGGGAGCAGGATGTCCAGATTTCCCTCTTGGACGTATTACCTTGGTAACCCAATCTCTGATAAGCAAAAGATAATGGATGGAATAAGAATAACCTAAATAAAAATTGTCAGCCATCTTTAATTCTCTAATTCTACAACATAAGATGTGCTGCTGAACTGAAACACCAAATTTTGTTGTGAGTAAAAGATGTCAAAGCCAAAAAAATGAGATGATCACTGCTAGTTAGCATTGATTAACTTTAATAGCCATACCAAGCCTTCAGCTGAGTGACCACTGAAATTGTCAAATCAAAATAGCTGCAGGGCAAAAATATACAGAAATGAACTAAGCATTCACTATGTTTAAACCATTCGACATAAAAAAATAGTGTGATTGTAGTAAAGGGAAATGTTACTCATTGTAACATATTTTCCATATGTTCCTGTCCTGGACTCATTCCCAGGTTGTTTTTGCCACGACAGCTGAATCCTTGTGAATTTGCCACTAGTAGGCAGTTTGGTTCATTTCTAAAAACAGGAAGTCATGCTTTCTTCTTGTGGTAGCTTCAAGTGATCTGAGAGAGGGTTCTCTGAGCTTACATAAGGCTTAGATTTCACACTTTCTGATTTGTAAATATTTCCAGAAGTGTTGTTTACCCTCCTATTTCTATTCACTCCTTTTTCCTTCATATGATTTAAATGGTCCTATGGTAGATAAACCACTTGATTTCCATTCTTCCAATAGACTGGTATTTTTCCAGTGCAAATGGCAGAGAACAACCACAGGGGGGCGTACTTCTTCGGATGGTGTGATAATTTGATGTACTTTGGTCCAAACACACAGTGCATGAGGGCTGGATTGGTGGTGTCATCCCTTTCAGACAATTTCTCTAACTGCTAAACATATCTCACTGTCAATATCCAACAGTTCTGATCTTTTATTGGAACATTTCCACTGTTTAGCCAGCTTAATGTTTGCAGAAGATAATCTACACCACCTCAGATCTGATGAGCTGAGTCCTCATTTTTTCTTAGTGGACCAAAGTTTACTCTGTTTGATTTTTGCTTTTTTCCCCCTTGCCAAAAACAGTTATATAAAATGTTGTTTAAAGATTGTGGGGTGATTATAATTAATAGAATGATCAACAAATAGTTACATTTAGGTGCCACTATCATTTTAATAATATTAATCTCCCCTAATAGAGTAAATTGGATTTTGTCCCACTTTTGTCTCATTTTTTTGTAAGGCTGGTCTAAAATACAGAATTAGCAATTTCCTGCACATTTTGGCTAAGTTGGATTCCTAAATACTTCATGTCTTTAGGTACCTGCAGCCTGATACTTTTAAATTATGACTCAATAGTACCCATCAAGTGAGGCAGGGATGTGTCAGGGTTTGGTACAACAACCAAGATATCATCTGCATAGTAAAAATGAGGGGTGCACCAATAAATTAGCACCGATTTCCTTGATCTTAGAAGGTCTTACACATGGTTAACTATAATCACCCAACTGTTGCCAACATAATTTTTCAAAATCAGAATCGGCAGGTCAGGCTTTTCAAAGTTTGGTGAATGGCCTCATGTTCCTTCCTCCACTTTGTAATTCCTGGATTCCTTCATTCTCCTTGATTTCATGTAGCTCATTTTGGACCGAAAGCCTGTTGGGTACAGTAGTTATTGGTCCAGTCTCAGCTCTTCTTCTGTCAAATGGTGCCTTAAACTTAATGTCTGATTGCCTACTGATTGATGTAAACTGTAAAGTCTTTTTTAGCTTTTGCATGTAACTGAAAAAGTTCCTCATTAAGATACAAGCGTTGGATGGGCAAATTCTTTTGAAAAATGTACTTTATTTTCTGCAGTCAGAGTAAAAGTCATTGGTTAGATGTGGTTTTATCTACTATAAAATTAAAGAGTATGCAAAAAGTGTAGTTATCAATAGACAAAGACTTTTGTTTTGTACCTAACAATTTCCATTATATAACAATTTAAATACGAATAATAAGAATAATTTTGCCTTAATTAAAAATGAAAAAAAAGTCTCCATTTGTATCAACAGCCTGTTCATGTGGGGGATAAGTTTGTATCATTTTTGAATTTCAGATGCCACATAAAATCAGTAATCAGTGCAAATGGTCCCCTGGCTTCACTTTGGGCACCCCTGTTGAAGAAAGAAAAAGTCTACTGTTAATAAACTCACAGTTCATTTTAAAAAGTCACCACATGGTGTCAGTATTGGTCAGTCTATTAGTTTGTAAGTGGGCCTCACTTTGATGGTCAGTATTATTCTAAACTGTTATGACAGACGTTCATAGTTTGGGAGTCACCTGGTCACCAGTATCTGGATGTTCATGTGCAGTTATTTTCTAGTGCTGTTGGTGTTTCCAAATGCAAATAGCTCTTATTTGTGGTGTTGACCTTAGAGTTATTCTAGCGACTGATACATTTTCACATCCCGATAGCGCCGAAAGGTCAGGGCTCAAATGTATCTGAAAAGAGCTAAATAAATACCATGAGCAAACCAGCAACAAAGACGTGTTTTACCGTAAGCGCCCAGCGTTTAATTGGCTGAGAGTAAATCAGTGACACTGGTGCAGGTGTTGAACAAAGGCCCTTTTTTTCTGCTTTTGTCCAGGTGTGTTGCTAGCTGGTTGCTGGGCTGCTATTTATTGTGCAAACCTGGCAGAAACAGAAAGCCGCCAGCCGGCTGGCCGGTCGGTCAGTCGGCCTCCAAGGGAAATCATTAATTTGACCATAACTTCTGAATTTCCCACAGCTGCTGAAGAGGTTCCAGGTGACGCGTCTGATGAAAGCCAGAAGGGTTTGTGTCAGAATTATGTCAGGTTCAGGGTTTGGTAGGATTCTGAGCAGCAGGGTGTGTGTGTGTGTGTGTGTGTGTGTGTGTGTGTGTGTGTGTGTGTGTGTTTGGAGGAGGTTTGAATATTCCCCCTCTTGTCACACCCCAGGGAGATCCCAGTGCTGGAAGACATGCCTCTAATGTACGACTCCATCCCGTTTCATAGGCATCTGGACATATATGGACGTCCTCCTTCCTCTTGCTTGCGCCATGTCCGCTTCCTGAACAAGCCCCCACCCCCTTCCATCCACACACACACACACCCTTCCACAAAAAAAAAATGCCTCAACTTTTCTCACACGCACACACACACACATACATGTGCAATCTCAAACTCCTACTCACTGCGTTTGGTTCTGGGAGTGGCTTTCTCCCCAAGCAGGAACTCGTGGTTAATACTCACTCCATGGCTCGTTTCCACGGCCGGCGGGACGGCTCTCATTCTGCCCGTTGCGTTTCGGAGCCACATGTTCACAGTGTTTACAGTAATTTATGTCTGTATGTGGGACTCTTTATTGCCTGCAGACAATGCACGATGCATTCCACTTTGTCCTGAAAGGGTGGGAACACAAAATCTTTAAAAGAAATCTATTTTTGTTTTCATTCTTGGAAGACAGCAGTGATTGAATCGGGGGACCTTTTGTTCCCACATGTTCTGCCCTTTTTCAGCACTGCCCTGTTCCCAGGAACAAGAACATGTTGCTTCCAAAAATAAATCACTCTCCTTACAGAGATCCATGTTCCCGAAGTTACTGGTGGATCTCTGGTTGTTGGGGTTGAGTGCAGTGCTGGGGTTTCTCTCCTGTCTGCAAATACTGGCTGGATTTGAAGTAGGGCAAAGAGTTGCATCAAGCTTCTGCATCAGAATCCTCGGAGGCGTTCAGCAGCCGCTAAATGTTCAATGAAGAGCAGCATCATAGAATATCACAAAATAATAAGGTGTCTAAACAGAACCGGACGGTATCTTCTATAAATGCATTTCCGTTGAGCAACACTACATGTGTAACATGAAACTATTGGATCAGGGATTCAGATGTGTAATCTTGCCCTCCCTGTTGTTCTTCTTGTGATATATTATCAGCCCCTTCCACAACTAGGTCACTGCAGATCCTGTTACTATGGAGCAGTTTTTGAAGCAAATGCCTGGAAAGACACTGACTTCACTTCTGAGGGGTGAATGGAATTACAGGCATATGTGTTATGTGTTATTTTTAACTTTAGATATATTTTGGACATGGCTTTAGAAATGTACTAAGTGGGTGTGCACTGATTGCAGTTTTCTGGCCGACCAATGATCTTTAAAAAGCCAGACCTGTAGATTACGATTTCTTTTTTCTGAAAAGTTGCTAAATATAGCAGCAAAGTTGCTAAGTTGGGTACAGTGAAGTGATTATTGCTAAACGCAGACATGCAGGTGTAAGCTGGTGGGCGGGGTCTGTCAGTCAGCTCGTTCTCATGGCATAGGAAAAGGGGACAGCTGCTGATTTTTGCTGGCATATATAAAATCGATTTCACATTTAAGTATCGGCCGATTACTGATCTCCCAAAATTAAAGTAATTTTGGCCAATTTATCAGTGCATCACTAACTCTAAGAGGTTCGTTCCCTGCTGAGCTCAGAATTTTCAAATGATCTCGCAAATGGAAAGTTTATTAGGTCGTATTAGAAAAGTGTTGATATTTGCATATCAATTCAAATTTACATAAAAATATCTGCACAGAGATGAACAATTTAAGTAAAATAACTTGATTGCACATTACCACCCACCAGCCCTGACACCATGCACACAACACACAATATGTACTGGAGATACCCTGAAAAATCAATTGATGACTAGGATCAGACTGACTGATGCAGAGACTCTTCCTTTAATATGCTCTTCAGTGTGGACGCTGTTGTCGAGTGAAACATCTATTTTCTGTTTCAGTGAAATCAATTCAGAGGAAGCACAGAGATGTAAGAACCTTTTTAAAATGAAAGTATTTTCTGTGGCATGTCAAAACGTGGCTCATTTATGCTGCGTCAGGGCGAGGGAGAGCGAAACTTCAGGCAGGCAACATAAAGGCTGCATAGAGTGCAACAAAGTTCCTGATTTATTCTGTTTGGAATTTAATCTCTGGGGGGGAAAAGCTGGATTTTAGTATTTGTTTCCTTTTCAGTTCAAAGTTAAGTTGCAGGCGTGCATCCTCTAAAGTACAGTATGCTTTGCTTTTTAGGAATGTGAGCTATGCTAAACATGTTAGCAGGAAGACAGAAGGTATTACATCAACGTTGCTCTGTTTTTCTTTCCCTTTAGCTTCCGATAACTCTGTTACGAAACGTGTGGATTCTTTCACAAAGTTTTGGACGTTTCAGATTTAGGCAAGTGTCTGCATTCCCTACTGCACACCAGGACTGCTGGTTCTAGCTGCTCTTATCACTGGTAGAAGATGCTGAAGAAAGTTTAAAATGTGAACCTAAAGAACATACCTACTGCTGTCCTGACATCATGTTAATTTGTCGTTTGGAAACAGAAATTTGATTTGCCAACATGAACAAAAACCCAAGATTGTAAATGTTCATTTCTTTGACATTCCTGACCTACTTACCCCAAGTATTGCTGCAGAAACTCGTGCAAATTCCTTCATGCCTCACCAGTTTGCAGGATTAAAGTGGGTGTGTTTTAGGGAGTAGTCATAACTCACCTGTTGTAATAGTTCCTGCTTAACAGTCTTTTCCAAACAAAACTACAATGGAAGAAGCATTTATTGGAGTTTTTTTCTCTTGGCAGGTGTTGTGCTGAATTTTGTACGAGGCCTTGACAAATCCGCAGAACATTTGGCAGTTGGCACAAGCTTGTATGAGATCCTCACGATATGAGAATGTATAACACTGGTTTCTTGGTATTGTGGTTTCAACGTGAACGTTTAAATAAAAATGGATTACATGACCTAATGTTTTCACAGACCTGCAATATTTTTGCTGCTATTAACATAACTTATTAATATATACTTATTACTTGTAAAATATATTTTGAATTCAAATTCAATTCAGAAATACTTTACGTATCGGAGAGGGAAATTAAATGTCATAACATTAATTTCAACATTTTCAAAGAGTCGTGATGATTAACATTTTAATTTTAATGAAATAATTACATGGATTTTAAGGCATTAAAATGCTTCTTGCATTTTTTTTTTTTTTTTTTTTTTACAGTCCCAAGCGGGAATCTTTGCTTTGTGTTTCTACTACTGATGCACAAACTATATAGGCAAACAAACAGTGATGGACGATAATGCTGTTTCTCTGAGGGTTCACTGGGGGTTTATCTTTGCTTCATAAAAAGATCTGACTGGACGCTGGAAAAATCATTATTGTTGTGTTCAAGTTATGGGCTGTCAGTGAAGCTATTCTGGCCTAAAATAGCATCTTAATGCTAAACATGTAGCAGCAGCACATGACTGTGGACTAATGTCAGAGTCCACAGTCCATTTCTAAAGAAGTTCCATGAAACAGGAGTTCGTGAAACTCTGAAAGTGAACGGATAGAATAGAACTTTGCTCCATTCTGAAGGTTGAAGAACCAAAAGCAAAAGCAGCATCCTGTCCGCCCCAGATTGGGAGAGTTATCTTGTACAGAACATGTTCTTGTGTAGGAGTTAGTTACATTTCAAGGATGGCTCCTGGAGAAGCAATAATGTAGTTCTAATGTAGCCGCTGAGGGTGGCTAGCTCTGTATAAACACAGGAAGTATGAGAGACTGTTTTCCTTTGTCCGTCCTCTGCTCCTCTGACAGAACACAGTAATCAGTCAGCGTCTGCATTGACTGCTTCTCAGCGAACAGTACGTCTCAGTCCAAAGGTACTCTACAGCTACTCAGGCAGTAGTTATGTTCTGCATCCACAAGGACAAGATTAAAGAGTCAATAGGCCAAATGCAGGACAATTTAAAAAAAGAATAATAATACTATTGCATATCCTCCAAATGCAAACCAGAGCATCTTTTATAGCAGTTTCTGCTTTTTGTTCACGTATAGCTGCAGACGTTTTGTTTTGGAGTGAATCACTCTTTGACTGTAGAAACTGATTTTACTGCACTGCTGTCACCAGCTGTTTCCATTACAAATGTGGGCAAAACTTTATTATTCCGCTTATTTAAAAAAAAATACAATTTCACATTTGCAACGTTTTCATTAAATAAGAAATGCAATAAAAACCATGAATACATTTGTTCATGCGTCATTAAAAAACATAAAACATGTCATGCAATGATCCTCCAAATGTTCCTGTCGTCTTCTTCTTCTCGGTTTGCTCCAGTGGTGACATCCGCTTGCCGATTATGTATTTTGCATTGAATATGGCCAATAATCCACCTCATCCACCCGAAAAACATGAGCCTTTTAAAGTTGCTGTGCTTCCATTACGCAGATTCATTTTCATTATTCCAATTTGTGCAATTATATGGTCAATGGAAACGCAGCTAGTCTCGGTAGCGTATCACACTGGTCAATTGATCAATAACCTGATGTTACTACTGGCGGAAGAGACAAAGAAGACAACAGGAAATGGTAGGAGGATGATGGCGCCGCATGTTTTTTAATGGCTTTTTAAAAAAACACTTGTGATTTTAACTGCGTTTCTTATTTAATGGAAACACTGCAACACTGCATTTGCCAAATTGTGCTTTTCGACATTAGCGGAATAACCGCAACGATTTGCTCACGTTTGTAATGAAAACGCAGCATGTCTCTCTGCAAGGCAACAGGAAGTGCCCTCTGTCACGCCTGCTGGGCTTTGACAGTATCCAGTCCATCCAGCTGGCCGATGTGCCGAGTCCCAGTTCAGGCTTCCCCTTTGCCACGTGTCTGCCAGGCAGGAATTCCAGCCGCGCCGATCCTCTCCGTTCTCGGCCATTCAGGGAATCGTTGGTCCCAGTTAAACAAACATTACGGTCTGGCAGCTAAGAGAGGAAGACCGAGCAGCTGCCGGGATGTCACCCTGCCCAGAGGTAGCCCAGCCTCTGGTTACATGCCAGGCATTCCTGAACAAGCTGCTCTTCTCCACTTCAATGTTTCTTTCTTTTTCTTTTTTTCCCCGTCCCAAAATTCCTGCCCTCCCTGCCTCACAAGACAGTGGAAAAGGAAATATTTTCCAGTCCAGAAATAAGTTAATTGCTTTGCCTTGAAAGCATACACTCAGTGGTCTGTGAAAATGTGCTTTTGACTGATGTTCATTAGGGGAGAAGCAGGGTGGTATGCTGCTCGGCTCTGCAGCCGCGTTCCATTGGAGTTAACGCCGTTCTGAAAACAAACCGCTCCAACCGGCCCGCACATACTTTCCCTGTGAGATCCTGGTCGCTGCTTTGAATGAAGCGCTTCCAGAGAGCATGACTGGAAACGTCGGCCTCTGTGTGAGCTCTGCGCCAGACTGTGGCTAAGTATCGTATCTTGTCACCTTCATTTCGGCTGTCTGGGACGAAGCGTTTCGGCTAATGGCTCGCATCGCAATTAAACCGCACAGTTCCCCACTGCTGAGAGTGAGCGGACCTGTCCGGGTCTCAGTGACCCGCTGTTGGGAAGGAGATTCTCACTCGTATAAATGATCTACCGGTTTGTTGTAAAGTGCATTCCGGAGCGCTCGGCTGGACTTTCATATTCAGCGATGGTGACACAGCAGGTCAGGTCACTCAGATCGCCTCGCTGAAATGTTGCTCACAAATGGGAATTTTATGGAGCGTTTTAGTTTGCATGCACACTTATCTGCTTCCCCCCCCCCCTTATTTACAGTCTAACTGGCAGGACAGGAACATAGCACTCTGTGTCTCGGTGTCTCTCATTGCTGCTGTGGATACTGTAAACAGGCTCAGTACAGGAATGACTGCACCGCCACAGAAACAGAGGTTTTGTTTTTGCAGTACTGGAGTCAAAGCCTGTTAACACTGATGCACTGAAGAGTTCATCAGGATAACTTTGATGGTTAGGGCTTACAGATGCTGAAAGCCACGAGATTCAGTGTCTCAAAAACTTAAAACAATTTGAAAAGGGTATATTCATAGAAAGTTGAGTGGAAGGAAAATGGAAAAAAAATCACACCATTGAGAGGATTACGAAGGCCACTATCAAAGCAACCTGGGCTTCCATCACACCTCAGTAGGAATCACAGGCTGATTGCGTCCATGTCACGGCGCACTAATGCAGTAACTCATGCAGAAGAAGCCTCAACCAAACCCACTGAACTCAATGAACTTTTCATTTATTGATCTTAGTTTATAATCTATTTTTCCAAAAGTACTGAATTTTGGATTATCAGTACTGTCTATAACCATCAAAATCACAAGAACGAAATGCTTGTAATATTTGTCACGCTAACAAGTTTTGCAGGTCAATAAATTGTCCCAGAAGTTTTTGCAATAACTAATAACGTTCTTGTTTTTAGACCTCTTGCAAGCCATATAACTGTGAATGGCAAAACAATGCAAGAACACATTCTGAAAGATCAATAAACTTTAACACCGGAACTGGACGACATTTTAAATGTCCAAAAATGAATAAACAAAACAGCAAATAAAAATGAATTATGAAGTTTCTAAAATTGTCCTTCAAGAAAAAAAAAAAAAAAGGACCAGACTGAAAGCGTTTCATCCAGTTTTTAGTAGAAAAGAGAAAAATGAAAATGGAAATGACTGAGTTTGAATTTATAATGCGATTGATTGATTTGTTGCTTGGCCAAGTCATTCTTTATGGAGTGATTCTTTATAGTATGAAATGAATTACAAAAAGAAGTTTTTAACAATATTCAAAAGTTTCAAGGTTTACTTTTACATTCCACCAAAAAAGGTGAAGTTTGTCATTACTAACCTCTTATTTGCTGTATTTATATAGGAATGTAACCTTACTGGGAACATTGGCTGATTACTGTTTATTTATGTGCACATGTAAATACCAGCGAGATTAAAATGAATCAGGGCAGCAGATCTCATTTTTCCACATTGACCTGTTTATTGAAAATAAACGGCGTTGTCAGTAAAAGTTCCTGGTTGTGGCTGTGAATACGATGAATCCCTTTAAACAGGAACCTGCATTCACTGTGACATTTAGGAATCCTCCCTGTCTGCATGTGGTGACTAAAGGAGCTGGCTGTAGGTGTGTTGGATGTTTGGGATTCTTTTTGATTAACATTATCTGCTTTATTACTGTATGCATGCTTTATGGTTCTAACATGGCTGTCCAAAGGGCGCCAGCCTGAGCCAGGGATCAGGTGGCTTTGCAAAATCTGTAATCAGAAGTGGGGGTCTCTATTGGGCCTCTGCCTCTCCCTACTTCATTATGCAGACTTTAGTGCTCACTCAGCTCAGGGGTGCTCCAAAGTTCACATCAAGGAGAATGGGAGGCGGAGGTGGAGTTGGAGGCGGAGGTGGTGTCATTGAGGTCGGAAGCCTCTTTTCCCTCCCGCCCCCCCCAACTTCATTCTTCCCTGGACGTGTTTGTGTCCCGTTCGTCATGATAAGCATGACGGCAGCAGTAACAAGCGTGTCTATCTGCAGCCACCGTCTTCATGTCGGACCTGCCGGGTTCTGATTAGATCCACTTCTCTCCCGAGAACAGCAGAAACACAAGGGTGATCTCATTCTTCTGCTATTCTGAATCAAATGAGTCAGAATCTGCACTTGCAGCAGTTTCTTTTCATTTTGCAAGTGCGATGCAGGTGTGAGGTCCATTTCTACTCAAGCCTCCTGAGTGAATGCTTTGTTAGGAACACCTCTCACTGCCGTTGCAGCAGCTAATCTTTTGGGGAGACCTCAATCAACTTTGCACATCTACACACTGACATTTCTGCACATTCTTCTTTGCAACACAGCCCAGGTGGGATGGACTTTGACTGGACCGGGAATGACAAATCTAATCCAGTCCATTATAGCTTAGAGATGCACTGAGCTGATATTTACATCTGTATCTGTCCTGATATTGAAAACGTTCTTGATCGAGTATAATTCCATACTCCATAAGATCTATTCAGTCTAATTCTATGCTTTTTCTCTGAGCGACGTTATTCTTCATTATTTACTTTACATTGTCTTTACAATTCCTAAATGCACTTTGTGAACCATTTGAGAGAAGGTTTTTTGCTGGTTATTTTTCATGTTTGACCAAGATACTCAACCTACAGTTTTTGTCAGTTTCAGTTTCTTTGCTATTTATTGTACTTTATTGTACTATTTATTGGCTGTTCTACTCACAACTCTTTAACTGAAGAAATTAAAGTTGTTTTTACATGTTTGACCAAGCTTGAGAAGCTATTAGTGTGTTTAAGTGAGCTGTACTGGAGCAGAGTTATAACATAAATTTGTAATTAAGTGGATTTGTGTCTGTGTTTAAAGTCAATTAAGCTGTTTCTCTGTATCGGATCGGTACCAGGCAATATTAAAAGTGAAAAAAAAGGATCGGTCTCAGCCCTGTTATAGCTCTGGCAGTATGTTTAGTGTTTGTGGTCGGCTGGAAGTTAAGCCCCAGTCAACAGGATTCCTTCCTGCGTTTAGCTCCATCCGTCTTAAAACCAGGGTTACGTTTTAGAACCTAACCCTGTTTAAACGTCTCCTCAGCTTTATGCCTGACCTGTCTGTAATATTCCTTTGTCTCCATGGTGCTGTTTGTTCATCATGAAATGAGACTTAGGGGCTGAAGCTACTTCCTTGAAAGAACAGGATCTAAAGTTGTGTGGAAGTTGGAACATAGACAGTCTTGAAGCTTCCCGTTTTGCAAGTATTTTACACCAATTCATGTCTTAAATCCAGCTACCCATCACCTGCTCCATCTTTACCCATGAACAAGAAACTAAAATATGTCAATTTTTTTGGTTTGTGGCAAGAAACAAACCAAAAGTGTAGTGTGAAAGAGTACCAGAAATGAAGCATTTTATGAACTGAAAAAACAATAAACTACTACATGTGGTGCATTCACACCAGTTCTTTCTTTTGTTTGCCTAGAAAGTCCAGTTAAAGCACCAAACTCTGATGACCCTACGGACCTACATTTCTGTTTGAATAAAGTGAACTCTGATGCAGTTTGAATGCATATGTGAATCCAAAAGCAGGAAGCGGACTACAGCGCAGGGCATTCTGGGTAAATGCAACCAAAACAAACGCGTGAGTCTAGAGCTAGTGGGAGAAGTGTTGTTTTTGCCAAAGAGGAAGAGAAATCCAACAACAGCTAAAAATCTGACGGTTCCGCTCAGTGTCTTCTTCAGAGGCTTGTGTTGTTGGTGCAGCGCCATCTTCATGCGAAGGCGGGGAACAGGTTATTAGAACGGTTTAGTTGGTTTGACTCAGTGCAGTGTGAAAGAGAACCACATAACTGAGAATGTAACACATGTTGCAGGTTTGGTCCCCAACCGGACTATGAGCGGTGAACCCCCCCCCGCCCCCCGCATTGGGCCGTGTTAGTATGTGCACTCTGTTTCTTCTGACTTTGGTTTGACTGTTGGGCAGAACTTCTCTTCCAACATCATAGAGCAGAAGTCTCCAACCCTGGTCTTGTAAACTTACCATCCTGCAGGTTTTAGATCCATCCCTGCCCCAACACAACTGAATCAAATGATTGAGTAACTTCTTCAGCATGCCATCAATGGTGGTAAAGGCCCGGTAACGATTCATTAGATTCAGATCTAAACCCTGCCTCGAACCAGGGTTGGAGAGGAAAGGTTTACCAGCGAGTCTATAAATTGTGATCCCCACTTTTGGCTTGTAGACAATCAGCTTTTAAGATGTGTGTGTTTGGAGGTGTGAACAAAAGAGGAAAGTAGAGACAAGATTAGAACCCTTCCTGTTTTTAAGAATATTACATATATGTTAGCTGTGCCATATGTGTAATGATAAAACAGTTAAGAAAGCAAACCTGAAGATTTTCCCTCGCTGACAGACATGAGGTAAGGCAAAAACAGTGCATCCTGTTTAATTAGTCTCACTGTTATCTGTTGTGTTGCTGATTAACAGGGAGGTGCAGATGGCTGGGAGTATAAATGCTGGATTATTGAGACAATGGTGAGTGTAACTTGCTTGTTGTGAGCCATGTGAGGGCAGCAGCCTAAAGGTGGTGTGAAATGGAGGGGCTGTGGTCTCACTGAATTCCTGTCTGGTGAGCAAAGCATTTGTTTCTGTCTAGACAAAGCTCAGTTGTCACATCTAGGACTGCACCAGGCTCCAGGAAGTAGACGTTTGTTGGAGAGAGCGGCCCTGCTTTTTTCTTTTTTTTTCCTCCTTCCATCCTGCTCGCTTCTCCCACCGTTGGGAATGTGAGCGCATGCAGCCTGCTGCTTGGAGTGTGTGGTTTTTTGTGGTTGGAGGTTTTCTCCCATGTTAGGGTGGAGACAGCATGGTGTATTAGTCCGTTTATCAATTGTGTAAGAAAAAAAAAAAGAGGTTCCTGCTTTCATGTCTCCCACTCAGGAAATAGGATGTCTCATCTTGCCTGGTGAGCATTCACAATCACTGCCACACACACACACACACACACACACACACACACACACACACACACACACACCCACTCCTACACACACAAGCTCCTGTGCAGTATCACTCACTTTACCTTGTGACGCCAAGGCATAAAAGCTGATTTTCTGCTCCCTGCTTGTGGAGCCACTTTGCGCGGCTCCTTTGTCTCGGAGTAATTGTTTGCGTCAAGACAAAGTGAAGGACAGCCAGCGTGTCGGCTTGCAGAGCGTCAGATCGCCGCACAAACGGGTCTGACTAAGGGTTCATTAACTGCTGCACCCAGCCGTTCCCTGAGGGCTCTTCCATGTGTGCCATTCCACCGGAGCTGAGACGACTTCACTGTTTCTGAGGAGCTTTGGTGTTGACAGCAAGAGTTTCCAAAGCCAAAGTGAAGATAACAGAGTCTGGGAAAAGACAGAGATAAACCTGCAGATGCCTATCCCAAATTAGTTCCTGCTAAATTCTCCTTACTAGAATGTTGCTCCTTATATGGACGTATCCTTAAAATAAGCAAAACAATTTTCAATATATTTTGTCACGTTTTCTTGATGAATAAATAACCCTTTCTTTTACAGGTGCACCGATCAGAAATGTTGTTGCCAGATTTCTAATCATTTTTCCATTCTCTGACCTGCCCATGATGATTGGTTGCCTTAACAATATTTTTTTTTTAAATTCTCAAAAATATCCCCAAGTTACAGAGTTGTTTCATTGTATCCTTCAAACTCTACTAATGCTGTTAAGTCCTCCATATTATGGGAAAAGCAACATATGTCCTGAGCCCCTTTCACAAAACACCTGAAGGTCAGATGAAGCCGTCTCCGTGTGTTTTATGAAAGAACAGTTGCAGAGATGTGAACCGATGTTACGTCCCTAACTCAACAAACATGGTAGTCACACTGCAGTACACAATTTAATAGAAAACAAGGGAGAAAAAAACTAATGTGGATCTCACATTTAAACTTTTATCACACTTGTTTAAGCCTTGACACAATTAGCATGTTTAGCATTACTAAATTTAAACATCACTTTCTTTGAGTATTATCATTAGACTTAGTAGAACCTTACCTTAACTGTGCAATATCCAGCCAAGCAACATGCTCAATGTAGGATTTATTACCCTACAGTGTAATAAATCAGAGGAATTTCAATGCAGTAAGTTCAAATAATTGTTATCCTCTGAACTCTGACCTCCTGTTTAAAGTAGTAGCCTGGAGGAACAGACAGCATACTGTTTCCTTTTCAGGAAACAGTATGCTGCTAAAGCCTTTTAGCTTGCAGTGACTTAACTTTGGACGCCTCACTGGTAGCTGAAGCAACTTTCACACTAAAGAGTGTTGCTGTCAGTGCTTAGGGCCCGGAGGGCAAGCGAACAAAACCAGGAAATGTGAGGTGCTGAAACACATCCCCACCTGGATTGTAGTGAAGTGTCACCAGACCAGATCTGTGGATATAAACCGAAGTAATGAGGGAGAAACTTGATGTGGCGTATAGGGGTGAACTTAGTGACTTGGTGGTGAAGAAGAAACAGTCTGTGTTGAGGAAACAAGAAAAACAGAAGAGGGTGAACGAGGTAGGTATGGTACATTCACCTAAAAAGCTGAAATGATTACATTAGATTTTAAAGAACGTGGTACCTAGAAATTGGTACCTTTGCCTCCAACTAAGTCAAAGGTACCAATGGCTGATTCTGGTAAATAGTTCTATGAATCGCTTTCCTTTAAGTTAGGAATAAAGTTGCACTTTGGTTTGATAGCATTCTCTTATGTATACTCTTGATCACTTGGTGTCTTTTTGCACTGCCCCCACCCACACACATCTGTGTATTTATAGTCAGCTTGTGGTACATCTTGTTGGCTTTACACCCAGCTTTAAATCCAGTTTAGCTGCACCACTTTCTTTGGGTGAACTTGCATGTCTCCCATGATGCAGTGCAAGTCTGAAAATCTACCATGTGTACATAAAGTCTGGGGCCACCTGGTTTGGGGTTTTCCAGCCGAATTCCAAGTGCATGAATGAAAAAAAGTTGCACAAACTTCAAAGAAATCCTTAATCCCTGGACATTGTTCAGTATGCATCTCTGCAGGGAGTGCTAATGGTCTCAGATGAAGGTCTTTTTGTGGGAATCAGAAGCACATTACCCAGAGCTTTGAACTATAGAATGACTGTGACTGAGTCCACACACTCAAAGGAACCTGTTCTGCTGCACATGGGGCCCAGGTGGGACGGCGGTCCATGAAGACTCGGCCGTCCTGTAGATGACCTCACCGTCAGTCGGGATGCTGCGTGCCTCTGCAGGGCTTTCTGCGAGAGAAAGACGCGCACTCAAGCATGGGGCCCCGAGAGAATGTCTCAGTTTGTGACTCAGGGTTTAGGAATACATGTATCCTGATTTAGTCTGCTGCTCAAACGCACACACCTCCTGTGTTGCTTTTCATGTCGGCTGACTTCACACGATTGGGTCTTCCACAGCACCCAGGACGCCTTCACCAATCTGTCACCATCGGAGCTCGTAATCCATGAAGTTTGTGCGCAGACTAGAAAGCTGCAGCGTTACTCATACAGCTCTTCTCCTCCACAACTCAGAATAGAGTGTGTTTGTTTCTCTTCGGGAGTCCCGTGTCTCAGCGCGCTGCACGCCTCACTGGGCAGTCTGACTCCCAGATAGCATCAGGCGGGTTCAGATTAGAGCTCATGAGGGCACAGTTAAACTTGTAAAAGCTCTGGACTCCCATTCCAGTTGTCTCGGTTCCATTCAATGTACAAATAACCGTTGTGAGTGTGACACAATGCTGATAGGCTGTCTGCATTGTCACAGTGCCTCTCAAATGTGCCAAAGCCTCAGAGTCCTTTGTGGAGGTTGCTGCAGAATGATCGCTGTCCCCAGAGTGGCTTGTATAGGGGTGTGTTTGTGTGTGTATGTGTGGCCTGTGTTGTTGCCAAGCAGTTTAGCTGTGTAGCTGGTAGATAACAGAAAAACTCTGTGTCTTGTTTTTTTTTTTTTTTTCGGGGGTGGGGGGTTCAGACCAGATAGGAGAGGATTCCTTCTGATTGCGGTACAAAGACACCTTTCTCCTTTGTAAGATTCTGAGTCAACTTGGAAACTTGGAAGACAAAATGCTCTGTGTTTCTTTGCATTGTCTGGTTATGTCATCTGATGTGTTTCATTTAGTTAGCAAAAGGTTGGTCTTAAATTAACGATATGGCTGAAAAACATGTACATAATCATGATTGACAGCGCCGAGACCCGCCTCTTGGCTCTGATTGGTTGTTTCTCCTTAGCACTAACAGAAAGCAGAGGAGCACCATTTTCTCACAGTTTATCTGTCTCCTGACATGGTGACAGTTTCAACAAATACGGAAAAATATATATCTTTTTATAAAAGTTACATACTGCAGCTTTAAGGATCTATTTATTATTTATCTGCAAACCAAAAACAGTTTATATGGAGTTTATTTACACTTTAAACACTTGAAAAGTCATTGTGTAACATTAATGTGTTATTATTGGCATCCCACTCTACATTCCTCTCATCAGAAAGGCTGTGGAGAATCATCTGATCTCTCTCTGCACCTGCACACTCTGCTGTTGCTGCTGCTGCTGCTACTGCTGCTGCTTCTGCTGCTGCTGCTGCTGCTGGCTGCTGCTGCTTCTGCTGCTGCTGCTACTGCTGCTGCTTCTGCTGCTGCTGCTGCTGCTGCTGCTGGCTGCTGCTTCTGCTTCTGCTGGCTGCTGCTTCTGCTGCTGCTGGCTGCTGCTCCTGCTGCTGCTACTGCTGCTGCTACTGCTGCTGCTACTGCTGCTGCTTCTGCTGGCTGCTGCTGCTGCTTCTGCTGGCTGCTGCTTCTGCTGCTGCTGCTGCTGCTGGCTGCTGCTGCTGGCTGCTGCTTCTGCTGCTGCTGCTGCTGCTGGCTGCTGCTGCTGCTGGCTGCTGCTGCTGCTGGCTGCTGCTTCTGCTGGCTGCTGCTTCTGCTGCTGCTGCTGCTGCTGCTGGCTGCTGCTGCTGGCTGCTGCTTCTGCTGCTGCTGCTTCTGCTGCTGCTGCTGCTGCTGCTGGCTGCTGCTTCTGCTGGCTGCTGCTGCTGCTGCTAGCTTTGCTTTGTGTTTTTCACAACACTGATTTGTCATCCCTGTCTTCCCCTCGTAATTGTTACAAGTTCCCAAATATCTCCATATGGGGATTGTAGACATGATATGGGTGGGTCAACTACAGCCCCCTGTTCCATGTGGGAACCTTCCTGTTGGTCACAAAGCATTAAGAGCTCATCTAAATCGGTCTAAATGAGACTAAAGTGGCCTTTTTAGAGGTCAGTGTTTACAAACTTTAGTTTCATCTACATAGCTTCACTGAAGGTTAAAAAGTAAGTACCCACCACCCCCTTCTTCCTCTTGCTGAGCATTCTGAAAGTGGATGTTAACCCTACAAAATACCAATCTTTATCATCCTAACTTCCTTTGGATTTCAGGTCAAAACGATGAATGTGTGCAAATTTAATCAATTTAAAAGAAGTTTGTTTCATGCTGTCCCAGTTTTTTTTTTTTCTGATTACAGTTATATAACTTAGCGTCCTTGACGTGCCGAGATACGGGTAATATCTCATGACTTTTCTGCTGCAGAGCTTTATCTGTTATTTACAGAGATGCAAGATTCTGACACATTCTCCAGTTATTTAGGCTGATGTTTTGAAAATTTTCGTTTATCGTGATCCCACAAGATGTTCGGAAACAAATTCACATTTGGTACACTCTGTGATCGGAACCAGCAAAACTCTGAGTTCTCCTTCCCAAGCATGAAACCACTGCGGCGTTTGGACCAGCTGCAGGACTTTAGTTCATGCACCGGTTTCCTATCAGCTGCTGCATGCTAGTGGGATTAGTGCGAAAACCTGACAGACACTTCGTACTCCTCCGTCGCTGAACATTTCAATCAGAACATTTAGCTTTCAGCTCATACTGTGCGGCTCGTTCAACAGTAGCCTCAGTCCACAATTCAGACAGTAAAACAACAAAAAAAAGAAACTGTGGCTGATTTGTGTATGAACTGATGTTTTTGTGCTACATTTGCAAGACAGGCTGAGTGGATTCTCTCATTGAGGGAGGATTTTAAGAGTGGAGTCGATTACTAGAGTATTTGTTCAGGCAGCAGAACTTAGCTCTGTGCTGAGTTACAAACCACAGGATTAAAGCTGCTGTCCTGAACTCCTCAGGACTCTGTGTTCTGGCACGCAGACAGACCATCTGCACAAAGTCCTGAAGCTGCATGAAAGGAACATCCCTGATCAAAGACTTTCTTTTTCTTTTTTTTTTTAATTTTTTTTTATTAAAGCTTTCAGCGCGTCTCGTGTTTACATGTACTACACACGAGCATTCACGCTAGATCCAGACAGAGTCACCACAGCTGACAGCATTGCAGACATTCCTTTGGCTTGCAGGATTCTGAAGTCTCGGCCTGCGTATGAAGAACACGCCCGGCTGCGACAGAAACTGGCTGTTTTATTGTGTTAAGTGTAGAATGGCTCTTTTGACATGCATGTTTCTGAATGTGTATGTAAGAGGATTTTCTATATCACCTTTAATTGTTCCAGAAAGCAAATATGCACAAGCGAGAACAAAAAATTAAGGTCTGACACTGCTGTTTTCTTACACTGACGAGGATTTTGATCTGATGTGTTCTTTATAACTTACCTTTCATTTGTAATTTGGCTCTCTTTAAATAAACTGAATGATTTTTTTAAACTGCTTTTGGCTTTTAGAATCTGCTTCCAGGGGAGGGACATAGTTCAGAATAAAGGAAGTCATTGCACTCAACAGCTTTATGCTTTTAATGTTTTGGTGTTCATGCATCTTTTAGATTCATTATTTTTCAAACATTTGCTCCCTCAGTCAGGTATGTGTTGTCACTTTGGTGAATTTCACCAAAATCTAATTCCTTTATCTTTCTACATAAAGTGACTTGTAAAAGTCTTCATAAGCCTTAAAGTCCCTCACATCTTTTTACATTACAGGCACAAATATTTTGGATTTGACCTGATTTATAAGGAAAATGTTTCAAATTGTTTTGCAAACAAAAACCTGAAAAGGTGATGTATGCATGTTGCTCTGATACCCCTAAGTAAAATCCTACTGCCTCCAGATTTCACAAAATAATGAACAAGCCAAGTTTATTTGTGTTGCACATTTCATCAACCAGGTGGTTCAAAGTGCTTCACACCATAAAACATAATGCAGTAACCAATTATGGAACAAATGCCATCATTGAAACCAACAAGCAAAAATACATCAAGTAGCCAGCTCAGCTCCTGACCCCTCATGAAGTCAGGACCTTCTCTTCTTTTTTGTTTGCTTGTTTTTTAGGTGTTTTCTTTAATTCCCAAAACTAAGAAATTATGCATCATGCACTGGGACGACAGTCAGGACAATGCAATGCATCAGGCTGGTGTGTGTGTTAATGAATGTGTGTTAGAAACCCGCAGGGTTTCAGTTGGACCGAACAGCACCGTGGTGCCTGCAGCCAGAGGGACTTCACCAGCTAGCTACATGTGATATACCAACCATCCCGCTGGGGGTTTGTGCAAACCCTGTTCATCTTTTCACTAAGTGTAGACAATGCGCCACATGAGGCACGTCTGGCCTGAGGAGACGAGTGTTCACTGTCAATGTACGGTAATTAGCCTTCGTCTTGCTGCGGCCCAGAAAAGAACACTTAGTTCCCTACAGACCTCTGCTGTGGCTCATAACTCAAAGAGGGAAATTTGAGTTAGTGAAATTGTGTCTTTTTTTTTTTTGTTACATATTTGCAGCAAACACTATTGTTCCAGAGATGATGATATTGATCCTAAACTCAGGGAAAGAGCTAATTCAGAAATAAAGTTATTGTTTCAATCAAACTTACATTGTAACCATCACACATTCAATCATTTTTTTTGCTGCAAAAGCACAAAACTTTCCAAGTATTGTTTGTCTAGTTTCATGTGGAACTTTTTCAGCTATAATAAGGAATTGTTGACTTAACAAGCTGTTTAAAAAGTGACTTGTGAGTTAGTTTTAATTCCAGGCGTTCTAAGACATCTGCACTAAAAACGAAAAGACAATAAAATACTTTGTAAGATTCTGTGTTGTTGCAGCGTTCTCAGGTATGTTTGTGATCCTGTGCCGACTTTGAGAACATTCTATCCACTGCAAAAATATGGATGTCCATGAATATGGCAAATTATTATTAATGAGAGAAATGATAAAGTGACTAATGTTGGGGGTTCACCTTCCATCAGGATAGTAATCGTAGACAAAGCTAAAGCTACAATGAGATGGTTTAGATCAAAGTTTAAACGTGTGTTTAAGAATAAAATCTCAGTAAAATTGTATTTATCCTGTTGATCCGGATGTTTTGTTCCCAACATTCAGAGAATGTAGGCTGCTGATTCTTTGTCATGTATGTGTTGTTATAGAAGTGCTTTCTGCATCGCTGTCAGTTCTGACTGACTCATACTTATCTATATAGCGCAGTTCAACAAGATTGTGCCGTTCAAGAAACATAACAGACATTAAAGGAAAGTCCTTGATAAAAGGAAATAAATCTGTTTAATTTGGTCAATCAAATGCAAGGCAAGCAGGAAATTTTTTAGATTAGGCTGGAGGGAAGCTGGAGTTAGGGTTAGGGTTAAGGTAATTCCTTCCACCTTCAGAAGGGTCCAGTGTGACCTGGTGTACTGCAACTCTACAAACTTCACACCTACTATTTTTGATTTCAAAGAATTACAATAAAAATCAACTTTATGATGTCATCGTCAATGTGCTAATGTATGCAGATGTATGTAAAGTAGATGCATTCCATTTGATTTTTCAGGACATTCAAAGATCCTTGGGACTCTCGTGGAAACATGAACACGTCTTTGCTCCTCTGTATTTAAATCAAGTGAGGCTTGTTCTTGTCTATCATCGTACTTCCCATAAAAAATATGTCATTTCTTCATTTCTTGATCTCTTTTTGATCCAAAGTAACTCCTTTGCTGCCCTTGATGTCACATGGTCTTGATTCATATATTTTCCCCTACATGCAGTCGGACTATAGGGTCCCACTGTTGATGGCGCTGCTGCCTGGCAGCAAGAAGGTTCTGGTTTGGGGTCTTTCTGCATGGAGTTTTCATTGTCCTTCTTGTGTACTTCCTCCCACAGTCCAAAACCATGACTGTTAGGTTAATTGGTTACTCTGGATTGTCCTCAATTATAAGTTTTCATGGCTTATTGGCCTGTGTGGGGGACTCTTTATCTGCTGGGTGGGCTCTGCACCAACTCTGGCCTTTATTGGACATTCAGAAGTCTTTTTCATTGATGCTCAACAATTACCTTCACGGTCCATGAAAATCCATAAAACTGATCTCCCAGATGAGATATTTTTAGCAACAATTTCATCACACATGCGGACAGATTTGATGCAACATGACGATTGTTGCCAGATTTCCTTTGGAGGTAACCTCTGTGGTTCAGCACATATGCTCCCGTTCTACAACAGCCAGTCTAATTAGCTGTAAACCTGTTGCAGGTTTGCAGACTATAGTGGATTTTTACACTTTCTGCTGAACTTTGTAACAGGATGTTGCTGATTTGTTTCTCTGAATGAAGCCTGTTGGAATGGGGAAAAGTCTCAACGAGGCAGGATGGTGTTTCCAAAAGTACAACATCAGGAAAACATTGCTGCTACTTCCGCTATATTTATCAATGTCCTTTGATATTCTACCTACATAGAGGGCATAGACACACAGATGACTTAATCCAGTGCTTCCCAAAGATTTTCTGGGTCCCCCTTATGGATTACAATAAAATCCCCCCCAATAAAGAAAAAAGAATCAACTGGGCACACACATCGTTCAACCAGACATAAACCTAAACACATATTTTGTTTTCAAACTCCACTGAAGTTTATTTCACACTTCAGGTTGCA